>JAKRRZ010001280.1:0-12238 GCA_022627015.2 Podosphaera aphanis
ATGGGCACTGCTGTAGCTTGGAGGATCATGTATTCTAGATATCCTTCATACGTCTTATATCCCTACGGGATGGTGGCCTGGCCCGCAACAGACGATAAATAGTACACACACACACACACACACACACCTTGAAGAGCGGAAAGTCTTCTTTTCTCCCCATCCCATTCATCCCACACCCTTCTTTTCGTAGTTACATATTTTCTTCATGACATCTGCTATTTTCAATGTAGCTAATTTCAGATAACAAGGCCTCGGGATTTTATACGTGCGTCATTTCATCACCCGACTCTCTTACCAACAAACCATCAGATGTTTATCCAAGGTATCAAAATCAACATATTACATTCCTACCCAATGATAATCAATGATTTTGTTCTGTAGAGTGATTTTTCTACTTCACTTTATTGAATTCTAAGTCTCTATGAAATAGATCATTGCTACTACTATAGCTAGTAATACAACCGCTATTTTTTACCCTGGGAGATTTCCTTGTCCTCTGCCCATCGCAGCAGAGTTTCTAAATCAATTCTATCGTCAGCATCGAGATTGCGTATTTGTTCCAAAATACGTTGAATATCGCTCTCGCTGAGCAGAGGTGGTTCACTCTGATCAGTTTCTTCCAGAGACTGGACTAGGGCTTCTTCAGATATTTTGTGGCGATTCCTTGTTTTGTAACAGATTTCGTACCCTAAAAGTATCATAACAAGAAACATGTGCTTGCAAATTACGAGAGACGTAGTCATGTAGGGACAAGAGCATCTGGATACGCGGTCCATTTCATCCGGAGAGATACGATAACTTAAATCTTCTTTCTGAAAGGACTTCACAAAGATCTCTACTTCAACATCATCAAAGTCTTTACCCAGGTCACTTACCAGATACTTTTCAGAGTTGCATACCAACCCATGGGCTTTTTTGAACTGGTATCTTTTCAGCTGGCTTGAACTGTTTAGTTTCAGCTTCAATTAAAGGCCTGTTATTGAGACCAGATAATGTCCGCCTAACCCTTACGTAGATAATGTTCATTGCGTTATGCTGCAGTGTAGAGACGAGATTATCTGGTCACTGGTTCCTAGTGCCCCCAAGGTGAGACCTCTTGAGTAGCGAATGCTAAGATTCAACGTAGCTGTTCGTGTTGATATCTAGCATTCCCTTTTCACATGTAAGTTCGTGCTTTGTTTGAGGGCTTATACTTATCTTACCTGACGATTACACGACCACCGTTTTTCACGTTTAGTTATCCACTGAGTTTGGACGTATTCCATCCATTCTCGGTGGTCCGCATACTTCGACTCATATGCATTGTATACGATCTCAAAACTGCCTATGTCCCTTATCCGAATTAAGCCTTGGAAGTCCCTTTTTGCAGACTTTCTGACGGCTCGGAAGTCGACTACAGAAGGATTTTCAGCACAATTTTTAGCGCAGATCTTTTTCCGAGCTTGCTGTCGAGTTGCTCGCATCATGTGCCAGTGGCATAGGCAGACTTGTGCATTTGGAAAGACCCTACTGATTGCTCTCATTTCAGTCTGTGAACAGTCAATCATGAACCTAGGTGTTTCGGTCAAGTTGATTGACCTTCTTAACCACTGAAACCAGAAAACCAAAAGGCCTCGATGACTCTGAATTAGTTAGTATGAAAGCCACATGAACCCCACATCCGGCCAAGTCATGCTTGACAACCAAAGTATAAAGGAAGGATAGCTTAGTGGTGTTATCGATAATATAGCATGTATGGTAAGTTGAATCAAGGAGCAGGATTGGTGAATATTCCTGCATGACAGAAATCTGCCATTCATAGCTGAATGCAAAAAGGTACGTCGCTGAGCAACCAGGAAGGTTTCGTTCGAAGGTAGATACTTCCCCTTCAATGGTATTCTCCCGATGCTTTTCAAGACTCTAGGGATAATCAGGAGCGAGTCGTGCCTCCTATTTGCGATACTTGCGCCGAATGTTCTGGGAAACTTGATAAGTAATCCTTACCGTATCTGAGACTCTTACAGGCTCATTTTGCCAGTTGCGCATATTTTGGCGTCCTGAGCATCCTGTCGTAGCTTGTTGTTGAAATGAGCCCAAGTCATCCCATTCTCGATAGTCGTCCTTAATTACGCTGCCGCAAACGGTGGCAGAGCACCCTGTTGCCAAGTAGATCTCGAATTTGCCGCATCTTTTGTATAGGATGTGAAGCTGATGAATACCTGTTCTTCACCAAGCTTTTACTTCGCATCAAGAACGGCGGTGCAGCCTTTTTTTTCGAGCCGGCAGATTTCTTCCTGTCTGTCTTCACAGGATACGATTATGGTTTACCACCAAATGGACACTTGTAATTAATTGTCCATTCATAGATCGCACGTTGACCAGGTTTCGCCTTGCCTGATAGATCTTGGGTAGAGTTATAGGACGTATGAAGGATATCTAGAATACATGATCCTCCAAGCTACAGCAGTGCCCATCCGGTGCCCAACTTTTCCCAATACCTACGTTTGAGCCAGCTAGTTACATCGAGTCGAATGGGTAGGAACGTATTCACCATGACCCGAGGGCCACGGGCCGAGGGCCACGGGCTGAGGGAAAACCTAAAGGGAAACCCAGTGGGAAAAACCTCAGTAGGAAAACCTCTGCCATTCCTCCCGTACTCATTTTCGACGAGCAGCCGCAGTCATCTAAAATAAGCCATGTAGGAGTCAAACCTACCGCTCCTAGAAAGCCCAACCAGCACCTCATTACTTCTGCCAACAGGCTATTATAAGCGATGTTGCCATCAATTAGATGATTTTGATCGGTAGAGCTCTTCGCCCTACCTCTCTGAAACAGTCGGGAGAGTTCTTTGTTGAAAGGGTGCTGGGGATGGTGATGACGAAACAAAGTCGACCGAGACCCGCATGGACGAATGGAAATCCTGAAGGGAAAGATTGCGACTCTTCTGGGCTATCCCAGATATGCGAATATACTGAGCGTTTACAGCCGGCACCGCGTGAAGATGAAGAGTTCGACTTTGCCAGCCTGTTCCGTATTTAGACTGACGGCTGGTCCCTCGTAGTTTCTTGCTTGCGTTCTTCGCGCATGCGGTGTGGGTGGGTGATCCGCAGCCGAGTTCCCTGTCGATGCCGAGATTTGGAGGTCAGTCTTTCTAAGTCCGGGTCTGGCCCAGTCGCGCGGATGTTTTGATAGCCAAACTCAACCTCGGCATTTTCGATGAAGTAATCAATCAAGTTGATTCGCAATTTTACTTCTCATAAAACAACATGAATTCTAACCATATATCAATAATTAGATTTAAACTCGTATATTCATGATTCTAATCTATTTCTTTTTAAAGCCTGTGGGTATGACATGAAATTTCAAGACAAAATCGTACATATAAAGGCGTGGTTGCGTAATTATGGGGGTCTATATTTACGCTACATAAACTCAGCGGAAATTCCGAGGTTTGGCACTTTGAGCCTTCGATAGCTTGAGGAGCTTCGTGCAACTATTTTTCTATGTTACTTGAAAGTATTGGCAAAGTAATGTCTATCGTCTCGTGAAATCCCTTCACTACTCGGACTTTGTTCTCAACGTCCTCAGGTATTTTTTACTCTCGGGTTAGAGATAGCCCTCTTTCTCAGTCTTGGTTTCACTCTTGGTAACGGGATTTGAGCTCAAATCGGCATTATTGTATGTGAACAAGATAGTTGCCCGAACCTTGAGATGCGGACAAACAACAAGTTGAACTTCTCACTGTAATAGTATCTCCACTGCCGACAAACGTGCAGAAATAACCAACTGGTGCCCCCTCAAGGCAGAAGGTTATATGCTGCCAGAGCAGAAGCTTACTCATGAGAAGAGAGTTACACCTAAAACTTCACTTTCATGGTTTTTGAGGTTCCACGAGAAGATTACACAAACACTTCTGGGATTGGTTAGAGGCATTCATTCAGATTGCTGTGGATTTTCCATGGCTTTTTTTTCAAGATCGCCATCATCCGATTCAAAGCGTGAAGCATGATTCTCAATAACATCGACCTAGCAAGCCAAATATTGGTTCAGCAGGCTGAGGTTAAGGTTTGTTTCTGCCAATCTTTTAGAGAACGAACACATCAATACATCAATTGACTCCTGTAGTTGCTTGAGCACGGAAAACTTTTCTATAGGTCTACGTCAGGGAAAGTGCGTTTCCGGATACACTTAAAGTATGCCTTTAGATCTCTTACCGTTTTGTAAATCATTCATAGGTTGAAAGCATTTGCGAGATGAGTAAAATTATTTCAATGATTCTCTAATTACCAAGATTGAGAGGCCCTGGAAGGGATATGCATGGGTTCGACATAGTGTGGGAAAATAATCGTTCGGTGTACGCTGTGCACTGTCAAGACGCAATTTAGGTCGTTAATTGCTGAGGATCTGAATTGTCACCTGAAAATTTAGCTGGCTGGCAGTCATCTGGCCCGCGAGGCTGCGATGACAGACCACTTCACAGTCAGGTGACTCCGAGGCTGCCGAATGCACATTATGGTTCAACCAGCAGCTGAGACTCATCACTGGTATGATCGACCTGACCGTGCGGCGGGGAGGGCGGTCATGAATAACGTCCGCTGTTCTTCTCTGGTTCTTCCTAGTTCTACCTAGTTCCTGGGTCGCCTGCCACTGGAAAGTTAATCTGAAGTTGTTTCATCGGCATCCGTCCGTAATCTTGACACAGAGCGCACAGAGCGCACAGACTCTCTGATGTGTATCTTTATGCGGGCTTGACAGTTGTGTTTGATGTAATTTGTCACAACATCGTCATTCATATAGCACACTGCACCAGCTCCCCTAGTCCTACAAGAGTGAGGAGCAAGGCAACGCATCCCGATACACGACCCGGTCTGACCGTAGGGAACAGTCACGCCGGGATAGGCCACCTGGGATTGAGCCCTTGACGGGCGGGTATCGTCATGGATATCTCCCGAGCCAACCCACCGGTGCCTGCATGCTGCTGAGTTCGAACCCATCTACTGGCTACATACTCGGCGTAGCCCGTCACAATAATGGAATCGCGAGGAGAAATCGTGATGAGGAGAGACAAGCGTTACAGCTTTGAGGGGCGTTCGAAAAACTACCTAGATAATGTTTAGTTATTACATCCGAATGAGATCTATCCAACTAGAACAATCAAGAGCGAAGATGAACAAGATCTTCTCCATCGCCGAACCACCTACCTAACACCAGCCCTAAACGCCTCGCTTGCGATCCTGGAGTCAGAGTGGTGACCTAAATATTGTACAGAATGATAACTCAAACCAAGTCCCGTGGAGCTTTAAAAATCCTCATCAAAATTAAGGAAACCTCCATTTTGGGCTTTTTTCTTAATTTGTTCGGCGGTGTCCTTATACACCTTCTGAGTACTAGCCATGACACCTGCCTTCTGGTAATCTCCGACACGCTTTTCAAAGAAATTTGTCTTGCCCGCAAGAGAAATGTTCTCCATAAAGTCGAAAGGGTTTATCGAATTATAATACTTGGCATTGCCGAGCGCCACGAGGAGACGATCGGCGACAAACTCGATGTACTGCTTCATGAGGGCCGCGTTCATTCCGAGCAGCGCACATGGTAAAGCGTCTGTTAGGAATTCTTGTTCGATCGCAACAGCTTCCGTAATCACGTCTTGAACAGCTTGCTTGCTGGGTCGGTGCTTCAGGTGAGAAAATAGTAGGCATGCAAAATCGGTGTGAAGACCTTCATCACGAGAAATGAGCTCATTCGAAAAGGTTAAGCCAGGCATAAGTCCCCGCTTCTTGAGCCAGAAGATAGATGCGAATGAGCCGCTAAAGAAAATACCCTCCACAGCAGCAAACGCCACGAGACGTTGAGCAAAGGTTGAGCTTTTGTCATCGATCCATCGAACGGCCCATTCGGCTTTTTTTTTGATGCATGGAACTGATTTTGATTAGTCTTCTTTGGCGTTATGGGTCAAAAATACTCACTAGTCTCGATAGCATTGAAAAGGTGATCCTTCTGAGAAGATTCTTTGATATACGTATCGATTAAGAGAGAGTATGTTTCGGAGTGTATATTCTCCATCATGACTTGAAAGCCATAGAAAAATCGTGCTTCGGTGATTTGAACTTCGCTGCTGAAGCGCTCTACAAGATTTTCGTTGACAATACCATCAGACGCTGCGAAGAAAGCGAGAACATGAGATATGAAGTAGCGCTCATCATTATTGAGCTTGCTGTTCCAATCGTGTAGGTCTTTGGATAAATCAATTTCTTCTGCGGTCCAGAGAGAAGCCTGAGCTTTTTTGTACATTTGCCAGATCTATCCCTTACGATTAGTCGTTGCAGTCCACTTTACTCCGGGCTGCGTCAAAACAACTCGCCTCATGATATTTGATGGGAAAAAGCACAAAGCGATTCGGATTTTCTTGGAGAAGAGGTTCGTCTGCTTCCGCCGGCTTGAATAAGTTATCTGAATTAAATGGTATATTGTTCGTAGACGTAGACGTAGACGTAGAGATCGCTTCTCTTCTCTGAGATTCGCCACAACACAGGTCCAAACTTCTGGAAGAGATATCGCTCGACATGATATTTTTATTGATGGTAGCAGCGGCCTATGATGTAAAATTAACAATTATCTCAGAGTTTTGCTTCGGATTCGAGCGTACTGTTGATTCTGGGGGAACGATAATCGAAGTCATGATTCTCGCCATGATTGATCCTAAAAAATACAAAAGAATGAAATGAGTGAGGACCAGAGGAAGACTCTCGATCGTAAGGTGAAATCAATATTACTTTGAGATGGTTCTACCATCATTATGAACCTCATAATTATTCGCTTAAATCTATGGAAAGGATTTAAAAGATAAGATGAACCAATCACACACAACCTTCAATAGGGTTTTCGATATTTTGGGTTTGAATTCTTAAGCCGTTCCTTTTCCTCGTGCTGATAGCCCGGTCGCGATGTATTTGTATGATTTCATTTCTGTCCTGTTCCGAGATCGACATCATATCGTCACGTTTCTAAAACCCGAGCTGCCCAGCACTTCAGGGACTGGCTATTATAAAAGCACTTTCGCGTCGGATGATGGTGTGGTGCACCGTCCGGGCCATTCTCCCAAATAGAGTCGAGGCACATGACCCACTTGAGGCAGGAGAAAGCTAGTTTGAATCCAGCAAGACCCTCACACCACATTTCTCGCCTGGTCATGTATGTGACGATGTCAAAGGCACACAGGACAGCCGTGGGTGGCTGAAATGCGTTCCTACGGCAGACATATACGGTTGAGGGTAGAAAGGGCTGTAAGGCGCCTGACTTCGAGTTATGTCTTCAAATGATGTTCGGGTGTGGGTGCCCTTCATGTCATGTTGAGACATCGCTCCATGTACCGCCCCAGGGTCATTCGTGTCATAGCCATAAGGCTGCATACACAAGATTGATTTAAAAAAAAAGCACTTTCGGTTAACAAGTTTCTTTATGCAACAGACATATCCTGATTTGGTTACATTTGAACTTATGCTTAATTATGAATACTATCCTGACGCCGCTATCGCAAATTTATCTACATGTATCTCTAAACATAACGATCGATGTCGGCTTCAATAGGCAAATATTTTTGACTGAAAGAGGTTTTCTAAAACTGTAATTATCAGTGTTTAGATTGAAATTACTGGATGGATGAATCTCCGTTACTGCAACCCATCAGTCATTGCTATCAGCAATAAGTTAGAGCTCTTATTCTGGCCTAGATTACATCAACCACAAGGTCATTTCCATATACGTTTATCGCTACTTCGTTGTTAACTTCTTTTTTTTCGTATGCTGAAGGATTAGCGGAATTATGTCCACAACAGTATTTGATGAGGTCTCGATAGTGGAGGAATTCATCTCTATAACCAACCTTGCAATATCCAATCTCTAGCGATTCAATTTTTATTTAGTTGAAGAATATCAATGTTTTGTCTCGAATTCAACAAAATTCTGGATATGCTTTGATTGAATAAGGTCGTCTTCCAATTTGATGCTTAAACGTCCATAATCTTTCTGGATAGTACTATGTTTCTCCCTCTTTAAAAAATTAGATGCTTGAAATCTTCGTTGAATCTCTTGTGAAGTGGGAATACATGTAGCCGAAACTCTTAGTCATTAAACGAAGAATTCTTGTACATGAGCATATTTAGACTTCTCAACTTTTTTTTTTTTGAATCATTCTTGTGTATGCAGCCTGAAGCTATGACACGTATGATTACGGAATGTGTGTTTCTCATAGAATGACCCATTTTGGACGCTCTGGAATACACATACTCAGATTTAATTTGCAGATACCACTACGAGGATAACGTCTTGCGACATGTCACCTCTTCCGTGAATACTCACCACAGGGAAGAGCGGGAAAACCCCATGGTTATCTGAGTATGCTTTCATCAAGCTATGAGAAAAACACCACCGCAAGTGAGTGTGGCACGCGGGTTTCACTGGATTCGAACCAGCTTTCTCCTGTCTCGAGTGAGGCATGTGTCCAAGCTGCCCAGACTCTACTTGGGAGAACGGCCCGGACGGTGTACCACACCACCATCCGACCCTATCCTTTGTATTGTATAACCGAAAATAGAAGGATATACACTCTAGTGGTCTGAATACCTTCACTAGTACAGTCGCGGATGTTATCACGTCACTTTTGTGCTAGAAGACATCAGACTAGGAGCCACAAAGAAAATTATTTCTCTTAGGAAACCTCTATACATTCAAACTCGTTAATTTTGAACTCTACCCTCATTCACGACCGAGAATATCCATCCCATCCCCGTCCTTCTACAAACCTTTCATCACCCAATAGATCTCTTTCATCCGATCTAATGGCTAAGGAAGGCGAGACCGGTTTGTCGGCATCATTATCGTCGAAAACTATTTTGTCAGGCACTGTAGAAAAGAAGTTCAAAGACATCGATACTAGACTCGACAATATCGACAGCAATTTTTAATCTCTCGGCAGCAGCCTTGCATCGATCAAGCAGGCTCTGGATCAACTTTCCAACAACTGTACTCCCAGGAACAATACTGAACCTGAGAACGACTACGAGCCTCCGTCTCTGCAAGCCCAAGAAACCCTGAGGCAGCAAGAAATCGAGGCTAAGGCAAGACTCCCGGGCAGAAAGATCAATATACACCACGTCTCCCAGGAAGAAGCTCCTCGTCCACATAACCTCGGCGAGAAATACGTACAAGAGATCTGGCCCCAGGTCAAACTTCGAAAGAAAATCATTGCCTTGGGTATTTTGTACGATAGAATTCCTGAGGATGCGTACAGGATTAGAGTGGTGTCGGACCGATCTTGGGAGATGCACGTGGCAACCAACACAAAAATCTTCCTAAAGCTTAGGGAGATATAGCGTTCCCTAGTGCAAGCGACAGTCCCTTACCAGCTCTGGGCATCTAAGTTATCCACATTGCTAGGTGGAGATTTCCAGACTGTGTCACGATACATTGAAACCAACCACGCAATCTGGACACAAGCTCTCGAGGCAATCTCTGAGTGCATGGAACGGCACGGTACGTTCAGACGTCCAGTGGTAAAATTTGCTAGGATGGCCCCGTACAAGGAGGAAAGCTATCTTAACTTCGCCTGCCGGATTCGGGAAACATTCTATGCTCTGCCAGTGCAGTCACAGGAATCCCGCCATGTTCGTGATATGCTGCACGAGATCATAAAAATGTACATGCCTCGAGCATGGGCATAACTCCTCACACGTATCTCAATCCTGACGAACTCGGAACTCATCGAGGAGGTGATTGTGCTCGCAGGCAAAATCTCTCGATTCGAGGTTGAGATTCACATCTACACCAGGCCGAGCGTCAATGTCACTCTACAAGGACAAGCTTCATCCCACTACCAACTGTAGGTTGGTGAATCCACAACGACGCCCGGAAAAGCGGAGATTGTGCAACCAAATGCCCAGACCACACATACCGGTCTGGCGATCGTCGACCCCAGAAAGTACAATCGTGCGGTGCATACCACGCATGAGGGAGATGAATAGAGTGCATTCGCAGCTCGCGGTGGCGATGTGAAGTGCTACAACTGTGGGAATATAGGACACATGTCCAAATACTGCAAGGCACGCAAGCAGTCGTCGAACCAAGGATCCGGTGGCGGTAGTCGTTCCGAGCCAGTCATCATCAAGGGAACACTGTTCTATGAGAATAAAGACAGTAACCAGGCCTTTGGGAAACGCTTTCGGGATCAGTTCCGGAAGGTAGTAACTCGCGGCCGACCCAAGTATTCCGGCAAAAGACGCGGTGGCTCGGCATTCGTGACCGGTACGCCAGACGGCGAAGACGATCTACCGGAGGATCAGTGGGACGATATTATTGAAACGATATCATGAGCCGGTACCGACGTCCCTGCAATAACCGATCAGCGATTAACTACAATAAGCTGATCGGGACGTACCGGTGCCAACACCCTTCTACAATAGGTTAGTACTCAAGAGTGCCGGAGCTATGACCCGCCGATCTTAATATTCGGGGAACAGCAGCACTACGCGATAACATAGTTTAATGATGATTTTCAGATAAAATCTTCTGCTACTTTCTGTTATCTAAGTACGGAGTTGTCCAGGATCAGGGCGTTAGGCTTAGGCTTGGAGTCAGGGTGATTTCGGAGTTGGGCCATGCATTTACAGGTGTCTAGTTCTCCTTGCGTAGATTTTTCAAGTGGAAGTTCTGGATTTAATTCTGATAATTATCTATTATCAAGCTATTTGCCTAGCCACGCTCACATAACTCTGTCCAGCTATTCGTCTCAGTCCGAACTCACCGCCAACACCCAATAGACGAAGACATGGTTGAGGACACGTTGACGCAGCTGTATGCAGCGATGGAGACTGATGCAGCGGACGAATGAAGGTCGGAGCTCGTCCACTATGTGGCAGTGGACGAGGAGATACCAAAAGCTCCACTCGAACGACCTCTTTGAGAGGGAGCGAATCAGCCACTTGAGGTCTTTCGCACACGTTTGTGTTCTTCCCTGGACACATTCAGTACCTTTCTAGACTGCGGAAGCCCCGCTAGCTACATCTCGCGGAAAGTAGCAGCCAAGCTTCAACCCTACAGCTCTCGCAAGCCTTCAACTCTGAGCGAAATTTGTGGTTCTGGACCGACAATCGATGAAGACGTCGTGGTACGCTTCGCATGGAAGCTGCTCAAAGGATGGTCACTGCCATATGAGGTGTCTGTGGGAGTAGTCGACGATGATTCATTCCCTGGAGATCTCACCCCAGGCAAGTCAGTCTTTCACAAGATCAGTATATCGGTCCAGCATTCCCGGAGAACGGAGCTGTACAACTCAAATCCCACCCGGATACACCAATTCTGGTACCTTACAAGCGCAGGAAAGTCACGTTCGCTATGGAGGAGCGTGTTCTGTCGACATCGGAGGAGGTTATTGCACTGCTGGATAATGTTGACGCCAAATATCATGACATCATTGCATCTTGGAATGAGTGATTCCCCGGCGTGTTTGATCCAGCGAGGAGGAATACCGCAAACAAAGCTACTGTCATGCATCGCATTGATATAGTCGATTCATCTCCAATCCGTCAAGCTTCAAGACGATACTCACCAGCTCAGGAGGAAGCAATGCGCGAGTTCTGTTCAACACACATCGGCTCGATCATCAAGAGGAGCAAGAGTTCTTGGTGATCGCAGGCGCTGCTTACACCAAAGAAGAAGGCAGACGGTACTCCGAAGATGAAATGGAATGCGGAGAGCAAGAAAATGGAAGTAGTCTAGACTATCTATTGCGATATTTGACGTCTGAACGAGGTGACGAAGAAGCATGCGCATCCACTACCGAACGCCGATGCAGAGATCGAAAGAGCAGATGGACACAGATACTACTGTTTTCTAGACCTATTGAACGGCTTTTGGCATATCCTCATGCATCCTGACGATAGAGAGAAGACTGCGTTTGTGACGCCTTTTGGAATCTAAGAATGGTTAGTTTTGCCTTTTGGACTGACGAACGCGCCAGCAACGTTTCAAGCATTCGTTGAAGAAGTTCTCAGTCCATTACGAGAGTTCCTCGCAGGACTGTTTGACGAAATCGCCATTTGGGGAGACTCAATAGAAGAGCTTACGGAGCGAGTCAAGTGTTGAAATTAGTGACTCTAATTATGCAGACAGTCAAAGCGCTATAGGACATGCTAACTGTCCGGGTGCAAACTGTCGTTAGCCACACAAATTAATTAGACCAAAATACTTCGCTTAGGTGTATGTA
>JAKRRZ010001281.1:0-12231 GCA_022627015.2 Podosphaera aphanis
GGATCATTGATATACCCTTGTCGGGACTGGCATTGTATATAAAGTTCAGAAGGCCCGTACCTGTTCCAACCTTTGTAGTCAATTTACATATATACTTGAAGACATAGTTCTCTCGTTCTCCTTGCAGCGACCCGGCTTGCTCGGTACATAAACTTGGTACTGTGTAGATGATTCATAATAACCAACGAAAATGCCCTCCATCGACGTGGGGGAGAGTTTATACCTGTGAGGGTCTTCTCGATTAATGAGTGCGTAACAGATACAACCCCACACTTTTAGGTGCGACAGTACTGGTTCGATACCAGAGAATTTTTCGTACGGAGTCAAGTTATCTTCTTTCAGAGGTATTCGGTTTTTAATGTAACAAGCCGTAGTAATAGCAGCGTCCCAAAAACGGAGCGGCAGGCCAGCGTGCTTGATCATATAACGTGCCATGGTGACAAGTGTACGATTCAGTCTTTTGGAGACTCCATTCTGATGCTGGCAATATGGAGCACTAACTAATCGGGCAATCCCACAATATGGGATAGCCTTGTACTCGGCTCCTCCATCGCTTCGTAATGCTTTGATCTTTCGTCCGGAGCTGAGTTCTATCCGTTCTTTATAGAGCAGGGATTTTTCTGGTACTTCCTTAGTACTCTTCAAGACGTATACCTCACTTTCGCGTGAGAAATCATCGGTAAAAGTCATAAAATAAAGACTTCCTGAGAGTCTGGCAATGCGGCTTCTTCCCCACACATCTGAGTGTACTATTTCAAGAAGTTCCTGTGACCTTAGTCTTGCTCACTGTAATCAACCGTCTGTGATAAGGAACGTTGATGGATCGGCTTCTTCTTGCCATATACAGCGCATTTATTTTCTCTTCGTCAGTTGAAAGTAAACGTATAGATTTGGCCATGAAGTACTAAACACTCGTGTCCACTGCTTATAGGAAAAACCATGGTAAGATTTGAAGATGGACATATTGATTAATGCTTGCTGGTTTGATATGATTAGTTCATCTTCCAGGGGTAGTCCAGCATCAAGCTCTGAAAATTCTTCATTCCAATTCTCGGATCCAGATCCTCCAAATCTCTCACATTCTCGGTAACATGTTAATTTCTCCGGTGATTCTATCGTTGATTCGGAATATATCCAGTTCTATGGTCTTATAATCTGTTAGATATAAAGAATCAGAAAATGTGTTCAGTAATATTATATTAGAAAACCCTTAATCCCTATTTTCCATTACACACAGTAATACTTATAATGGAATAGATTTTATAACTAATGCAGAACAACATGCCCAAAAACATCTTCCGAGCACCGAAATTTGGGAAACGTCGTTTCAATCTATGTCGGGAACAAAACACAAACTGAGTCATACAAGTGACACCTGAACATCAAACTCTTGTGTTTTCCAACAAATAGGTATGAATTGAAGTATCTCTTTCCGGCTGGTGGGTCCAGAAACGACTGACAACAACATTGAAATTATTGTAAGCTGTGGCCTGTGATGAGGTGACTATCGTTTGGAGATTGGTTCAATGATTGTCGCGAGGTGCCGTTACGATGTGCTGCGCTGTCTCACGGAGTTTAGAAATCTACTGAGCCGACCACACTCGAATTGCCTTGTTTCGGGGTAGTTGCGGAAGAAACGCAGCAGAGGTTTGAGAAAGGAAAAGAAGATTCTCAACGGATTCGTACCGTTGAAGCCAATTATTTTTCCGCAGTATGGGAACAGGAGTGATTGCATCGATGCTTTTCAATCGATCGGTGAGAGACCAGATTTCTGTTTTTCTCTTAGATTCTTTTATGGATTCATTCACGTCATCGGCGGTCGCAAATGTGATACTGGAAATTGTGATGTCATTATTCTGGAACTCGTCATCAACGTCACTGACGCCGGAAAGCTTCGACTCGGCGGATAGATTGCTTGGAGGCGGCATCGCGGAGAAGTGCGTAAATTGCTGCAATGATTTGAAAAATTATTGCGAAAATGAAAGCACGTGAATCAATTTCGTACGATTAATGACGGATGTAGTTTACGCAGTAAAAGCAGCAAAGGCCATAACCTGTACTGATGACAAAAGCATGAGGTTTTATTGTGGTGCGCTATCTAACTATTTGTATAAATTGTCACGTGATTTTATGATATAGCGTACTACCCCTACAAGTACCATTGCACTACTTCCTCACTTATAACTGTAATTGTTAGAATTTGGAAGTGGAGAAGCGCCAGAGGTTAGGCTGATATGATCACTGAGAGACTTGTTGAGTAAATGTGCAATAAAAGTGTGATTGGAGTCTTTAATCCTTAATTCCTACGAAGTTAGGTGGCTCTATTTATACTATCTAAAATATGTGAAATGTGAGCTAGTGTGTGAAAAGTTCTAAGCGAGCTCTTGTTCAAACACATTAAACTTGTATTAATCACGTGTATATTTGTATCTCTCCGATGGATTGATGTAGTCAGAACCTCAGTTCTAACAGTAATAAGATTCTCTGATAAATGTTTTTGCACATAGCTTCTTTAGTAACTAAGAGAGACGAATAACTGAGGTAGTGTCCGTTGGTTAAATGATATGGTGAGGTCCAAGGTTGTGGCTCGTTATTGTTAAGATCAAATGACTAGTGGGTCTGGTCATGTACTCGCTTAAGTCCATATATAGAGATTGGCTACACTCAAATTATTGGATTAGTTTTTGATTGATTAATATTTACCTTTCTGACCCTTCTGATTGTATTCATTTCCGCTTCTCTATCGATATCTGTTCTTGTAACTTTGACAGGTTATGAGCCCAGATAATTCACAGTTGAAAGAAAAGGAAGTATTCCCCGACTTACACTTCTTTACTAATCACTCACCATGGAAGCAAATGTGCAGAAAGGAAATGTTCCAGTAAATGAAATGGGGCTTCCTATCAGGGCCGCGGGCTCAAATAGGGATGGCGTAACCTTGACAACAGATACGTTTGGGCAGTGGAGTCTGACCGTAAAGTCAGCGCTGTTGTCAGCAGATTGTTTTGGGGCGGTTAAGGGGACAGTGGCGATAACCGACTCAAACTACTCCAAGATTACTAAAGATGGATTGCAAATACTTGGGAACTCAGTTGGATTTAAATAAAAACACGTCGCAGTCAACTATCAAGAGAAAGGCGACCCCGAGGGACTATGGGAAGCTCTACAGAATGTGAATCATGTGAACGACCCGACTGTCATATCCAGCCTGAGAACAGAATTTATGACAACTGTCATGAGCAGGTACCGACGCTCCTGCAATAATCGATCTACGATTAGCTGCAATAAGCTGATTAGGACGTACCTGTCACGGTTTCTATCGACAGGCGATCTTAAGGATCGATGGACAAGGGTGGTCCGGAACGAACAGTGACCGTCATCGTAACATTACGTAACACCACTATCACCTGATCCCTCCACTTACCCACAATGTCGTCTGTCTCGCCTCCCTTTACAACAGCTCCCGAATTTATCTCCCACTTACAGAGCACTAACGAGAACTCACGGACCACACTCGTCACCGATCTGTTCAACAAAATGTTGGAGCTCCGATCCGATTCTAAGCAATTAGATGAGGAATTGGCGCAGTGTCGTCTTCAGATTCTCGAGTCGAACGTTTTAATTTCCCAATTAAAGGGGGAAGTATCAACCGCCCAACTTCTTTCTAACGAAAACTTGCAGGAATCAGCGGTCACCAAGTATAAGTTGTTGGTGGCTGAAGAGAAGATCGTTGGGTTGCAAAAACAACTTGACGATGAATTGGATACATACGACTCTGAACTCCGTACAGGAGTTCATGGGAAATCAGAACTTTTCCGAATCGATGACCGGTTTACTGGTCTAGATAAATCGCTTTACGCGTCTTTCAGACGCCAGATCTTGATCGCGCTGTCAAGAAACAGTGACAGGTATGCATCCCTCCAGTCCAAGATAACTTAAATATATCAAAACCTTGGCCCTGGTCCCAAATCCTTTCTTGACAGGTATTTATCCGAAGACGGTGAATTCTTGTTTGATACTTTGGATGCGGTTTGGGAAGTTTTGGACGTTAGCTATAAGAACGTTAACGAGGAGGAAGAAGCCCTTGAGGCCCTGAATCAACTCGAGCAAGGCGACCACTCATTCGGGTGGTTTCTGGCGGAATTCCAACGCCTTCACAATCTCTCTGGCATTACCGATGATAAAATGCTAGTATCCCTTATGAGAGGTGGAGTGTCCGATGAACTCCAATCCCGCATCAGTCTCACATAGGATATACACATGAAGTATACTTTCGATGAGTACGTTTCTCTATGCAAAGACTGCGTTATCCGTGTGAACCTCGACAAACCCGGCAGAGCGAAGTCTCATACGACTTCCGGGGGTAGTACCAATTCGACCCTTCGGGGAACCAATCCGGCCCCCTCTCACACGGAACCACGACCTTCAGTGTCTAGTGGAGCTAATTCCGTGCCTTTAGAAGGAGGCGATCCTATGGTCTTGGACCAATCCGATCTGTCACACTTGGGCCCCGATGGGCATTTGACCCCTGAAGAGAGACAGCGTCGCTTCAGGTTCAAACTTTGCATGCGCTGCGGTAAGCCAGGGCAAAGAGCCAACGTGTGTAAGGGGAAGGGGAAGGGGAAGCAAAAAGTTCTCCAAGAACTTACACTTGAGGAGGAAGACTTTGAAGATGATAACACGGCTCCAGGACCGTCTTTAAATGCTTAAACCGTCATCAAAGTCGCGATATCGGTGCTCCTATACTGTATCATAATCAATTAATCATATCCAAATTGTCTAACTCTCCAATTGTCTCCTCTAAAGCACTAGTCTTACCTTGTATTTTGACGTCCGACGATGTAAAAATCGAAACTAGTGCTTTAATTGACTCTGGTGGTAATGATTTTGGGTTTATCGATACGATATTTGTGCAAGATCACAGTCTCCCAATTTCCCAATTATCTGTACCCCGTATGCTTCGAGTGGTGGATGGAAGGAAATCTGCGTCGGGCATGGTAACCCACACTGTTACTCTAAGTCTGAAAATTGATATTCATCAGGAAACAGCGCGGCTATTTGTGACCAAACTCGGTCAATATCCATTAATTTTGGGTCATGGATGGCTATCGCGCCACAATCCTTCCATTAATTGGTCCTCGGGCTCTGTTCGCTTCGATTCTCCTTTCTGCAAAAGATCCTGCCTATATCCAGAATTATCCGTAAAAGAACTGGATCTGACTCCCGCAAATGAAGAATCTAGGCTACTTCGGAGTAAACTTCCTAGTTGGCTTCACCACCAGCTGCCTGCATTCTCCAAGTTGGATTCTCGCGTTTTACCACCCCATCGACCAACTGACCACAAGATTGTACTTCAGAAAGGCTCCCACCCCCCATTTGGAAAATTACATGGGATGTCACGGGAAGAACTCTTAGCACTTCGTGAATGGCTCCAAGACAACTTGTCAAAAGGTTTTATCCGTCCCAGTTCTTCACCAGCCGCTTCTCCTGTATTGTTCGTCAAAAAATCTGACGGTGGGCTCCGCCTCTGCATGGATTACCGAGCCCTAAATGCAGTCACAATTAAAAATCGATATCTTATACCTCTAATTTCGGAAACACTGGACCGCCTATCTAAAGCCAAGTACTTCATGAAGTTAGATGTGATCTCAGCGTTTAATCGCATTCGAATCTCGAAAGGCGATGAGTGGAAAACGCCTTTCCGTACTTGCTACGGGCTATTTGAGTCTCTTGTCGTGCCGTTTGGCCTTACAAACGCTCCCAGTACATTCCAGAGCTATATCAACAGCACACTGCAGGAATATTTAGACCTCTTTTGCACCGCATATCTGGACGATTCTCTAGTCTATAGTGACACTATAGAAGAGCATCGTCGCCACGTCAACCTTGTCTTAGACAAATTACGAGGGGCAGGCCTCCAGCTGGACATCAAAAAATATAAATTCGAAGCTCATGAAGTCAAGTATCTAGGCCTTATTATATGTAGGAAAGGCATTGAAATGGACCCAGAAAAAAATCGAATGCGTCAGGTCTTGGAAAACTCCTTCTTGTGTCAAGGACATCCAAGCCTTCTTGGGATTCTCTAATTTCTATCGACGATTTAAAAAGTCTTTTTCTCAGTTGGCACATCCGTTAACAGAATTGACAAAGAAGAGCGTCCCATGGTCATGGTCCCCGAAATGTGACAGAGCTTTTAACTCTTTAAAGAATTCGTTCATCCGAGCCCCTATCCTTCGGCATTTCGATCCAGACCGCCGCTTTTTTGTTAAAGTTGACTCAAGTGATTGGGCACACGGCGGAATTCTCTCCCAATTTGATGACAGTGACGTTCTCCACCCGATTGCTTATTTTTCAGGACGCCTTAGTCCAGCCCAAATCAATTACGAAATCTATGACAAAGAACTTTTAGCTGTTGTCACAGCATTTGAACACTGGCGTCCCGAACTCCAGGGAACCACAGAGCCAATTTCGGTTATTTCGGATCATAAAAATCTGGAATATTTCATGACGACAAAAACACTTAATCGTCGCCAAGCAAGATGGTCGGAATTCCTTTCAAGATTTAACTTCGTAATATCTTACCGCCCAGGTAAGATGGGAGCAAAACCCGATGCACTTACTAGACGGTCAGAGGACCTTCCTTCCGATACGGGGAACGAACGTCTCCGCCAGCAATTGTAGACGGTCCTTAAACCTCATTATCTCGATCCCGAGATTAGCCGACATCTACCTTTGCAACTCTCTTCCGCTCCTCTCGACCCCCCTGCAGTTACCGAGGTAATCAACAACCTGATTGCTAAAGGTTATCAAGACGATTCCACCCTCCTTGAGTACATCAATATCCTTCGTGGTCCAGGACCTTACCAGTCGAAACATTTAGACTTATCCCGCTGTAATTTGCGAAATGGTCGTTTATACTTCGACGACCTAATTTATGTCCCTGATGTCCCGGACCTTAAGCTAATACTCCTGAAGAACTGTCACGACTATCCTAGCGGAGGACATCATGGCCGAAATAAGGTCTTTGCAGAGCTTTTTCGAGATTACTGGTGGCCCAATATGCTGAAACAAACCACACAATATACTAATAAATGTCACACCTGTAAAAGAATAACTCCGTCCCGCCTAAAATATCAAGACTTGCTCAAGCAACTACCCGTTCCCGAATGCCGTTGGCGTGATATCTCTGTTGACTTTATTGGACCATTGCCAATATCTGATGGGAAAAACTGCATTATGGTCGTATGTTGCAGACTAACCAAAGCCTGCCACTTCATTCCGTGTCAGACAACCATTGATGCAGTTGAAACCGCTAATCTTTTCTTCCAGCACGTATGGAAACATCACGGATTCCCTGAATCGATGGTGTCAGACAGAGGCCCTCAGTTTGTCGCAAAGTTCTGGCATTCCGTCTGCGAGCGAACCGGATCTAAAGTTCTACTATCAACCGCCTGACATCCCGAAACAGATAGGCAAACTGAACGTTCAAATGGCTCTCTCGAATGTTACCTCCGAGATTATTGCAATTACCAACAGGATGACTGGGTCCATTGGTTGCCCTCAGCAGAATTCAATGCCAATAACACCGAGTCCGACACGACAAAAGTAACCCCGTTCTTTCCGAATGCGGCACAGCATCCCCGATCCGCAATTACACCTCCTCGCAATACAAAGCCTCACTCTGAATTAGACTATCAAAAGCAGAGGCTCGCAAATAACTTTGTTAATCAGATGGTCGACCTTAATAAGTTCCTGCGCGAAAATATGAAGGTTTCCCAAGCTTTCTATGAGATCCACGCAAATCGCCACCGCTCAACCCCACCAGCTTGTAGGGTAGGTGACAAGGTATTTGTTAACGCAAAAAATATTAACACCAAAAGACCTTGTAAAAAGCTGGATTGGAAGAACCTAGGCCCGTTTGAAGTATCGCAAGTCATCGATAGCCATAGCTACAAGCTAGCTTTACCAGAAGATCTAAAGTCAATCCACCCTGTCTTCCACAAAAGTCTCCTACGACCTGACCCGAACAATCCAATTCTGGGCCAATCTAATAAAGCGAATCCTCCAATCGAAATCGAGGATTGCGGAAAGGAATTATTCGAAGTCGACGCATTTGTGGGATCTCGTCGCACTAAACAATATGATTTCCAATACAAGATAAAATATACCGGTCAATTCGATACTACTTGGCAGCCGTTATCCGATTGTGTTAGTGGAAACTTGTCCGAGGCTCTTGATAACTACCACAGAGAAAAGCCTCGTCGTATTAAGCCTACGGCTAAAGAGATTTCCATAGCTATTAAGGAGTCACAATCCAGTACATTGGACGACCCAAACCTTGACTAATCCTACTGGCTGTTGGGACAACAGAACTTGAGAAGGAGGAGAGTAATGTCACGGTTTCTATCGACAGGCGATCTTAAGGATCGACGGACAAGAGTAGTCCGGAACGAACAGTGACCGTTATCGTTCGTAACAGTACCGCTGCCGACACCCTTACTACAATCGATTAGTACTCAGGAGCGTCGGAGCAATGACCCGGCGATCCTAATATTTGGGGAACAACAGCACTGACGCGAACTTCTTTATCACTATCACATAGTTTGATGATGATTTTCAGACATGATCTTCTACTACTCTCTGTTGTTACCTAAGTACGGAGTTATTCAAAATCGGGGCGCTGCTCGGGATCGGGGTGTTGGGCTTAGGCTTGGAGTCATGGTGATTTCGGAGTTGGGACATGCATTTATAGGTGTCTAGTTCTCCTTGCGTACATTTTTCAAGTTGATGTTCTAGATTTAATTAATTCCGATAATTATTTATCATCAAGCCATCTATCTCGCCGCGTTATGCTGATTCTGTTCAAGCCATTCGTCTCGGTTCTGACCCACGCATAAAGTAACTTACGCACTACCGGGCAACACCAAGCAACTCAAGCAACTCAAGCACCATCGACAACATCCAAGCATCTCACACACCACCGCTAACAACGACGACTTTTGATCCAGCCAAAGAGAGAACACAAGATTTTCTCACCAAGCTCAACAACATCAAAATCAAGCTCCAAGATATCGCACTACCTCTGACAGACGAGAACGCTAAAGAGACGCTTATTCGGTAAATTCCGTCTGAAAATTCTCTCTCAAATATGGCAAAAACTAATGCCATACGTGACGACAAGGGGTTGATGGAAGCAGTGACCACCCTGAAGTCATTGGAGGCAAACATAAATTCCTCAGTAATACCTTCGCCAGCCATCGTCAATGTAGCTCAGCAAAACGGTGGCTTCAACAACTCTGGTCATAAGGGGGAAGAGGATGAAGTAGTGGTCGAGGTGGAAGCCGAGGCAGTCACCTTGACAGCAATTAAAATTTTCAAAAGAGACATGGTAGACGTTTCAATTGTGGAAAAAGGGGGCATTGGAAGAGAGACAAGCTTTTTGAAAGCAGCAATCCCATAGTTGAAGCCAATGCTGTTAGAGTAGAGTATGAACACGGTTCTAACTCCTATCTCAAGCCCAGTGAAATACCGTATTGCGATACCGCAACATTAAAGAAATATTCCCGCACTCTATCGAAAGCCTGCCCTAAACTCACTACATATGCATTTTTCACGAAAAAAACAGATAATGTTACGCTTATTGACTCCTGTGCCTCTCAGCACTTCAGCGTCACTAAAGAGGACTTCAAGTCCCTGAAGAGGTGAGGTCTCCTAAATCAATTAATGTTGCTGATGGAAAAATAATCTATTGTGAAGGTCAAGAAAACAAATTATTGCTCTAGATAATGCCTGATTTGTACCAGAATTCGGAGAGCTCAGATTGCTCTCGGTCCACAAATTTAACAGATGGGGAGTAGAAGTACTATTTTCCAGTCAGCAATGCAAATTCATGCGAGAAGGAAAAGTATTGTTTAATGCAATGGCTGAAGACGGCGTTTACAAAGTCAAAGAAAACACCACTTTTGAAGTAAAGGCGGTGAATACTGAATCTTCTTGTTCGACTCAGATGGAATCTTAGAAGTTTCTATCAGATATCATTATGTTTCCACAGTATTCTACTTGTTTCTTGTAATTTCTATACACTTATTAGGGTATTCATGTCATGTATATATATAGGAGTTCTATTTCACAGAATGTACAAGTAGAAAAAGACAATTAAGAACATATCTTCGTTCATACTATCGCCTGTCTCCAGAATTCTTTGAAACATTTAAAATACGCTTCAGTTCCCACATTTACTTCACATATTAATTTTAAAGATATCGATATTGTGCTTAAAAACGGCGACACAGAAATTGCTGTACCGAATTTCAAAAGAGTGGTGCCTCTCCGTGAAAGTAATTGCGAATCCTGCTCGGCAGGAAGACTCAGGGAGTACTTGAACAAAAAGACAGATAACCGATGCATGAGCAAGCTGCGGCGTGTACATTGTGATATTTCGGTGATGCAGGCAACGTCTGTGAGAGGGTATAAATATTTTACCTGTGGTCGATGATGCCACTCGATATTGTTGGATCAGGTTATTAAAGACCAAAGAAATGATAGAGGTATTGTCTACATCAGAGCCTATAATGGCAACAGTGTATTTGGCACAGAATTTCAAAATCACTGCAAGGAGACCGGGATACAGCTCGAACCAAGTTCGCCATACAAGCATTCAATGAATGGAGTCGTTGAAAGATGGATCGGGTCCACAGAAACAATCGCGAGATCCATACTTTATGAAGCGAGGCTACCGCATCAGTTATGGGACGATGCAATTGAGCATGCATTTTGGACAAAGAATCGAGTATCAACTGCTGCCCTTCCATTTGATGAAATTAAACAAAAGACTCCTTTCGAGGCATACTATAACAAGATACCATCACTCAAAATCTCAAAGTCTTCGGTTATAGAGCAGATGTACTGTATCCAGCCGAACTACATCCGCAAACATGGGTCTCACGCATCAGAGAAGGCAAATTCATAATCATAGGTATGCAATCCTCAAAGAGATGGAAATTACTGGACACCATCACTCTACAAGAAGCAGTTTCCGCCGATGCAAAATTCAATGAATATAGTTTCCAAAAAATTGATATCTCAAAGTTTAGTCAGATTAGCACGGAAGATGTTCTGAAGAGTATAAGTGGCAGGCTGAAAGGCGTTAAATAGAGGAGCAAGGTATACACTACAATAAACGCCATTGAGACTGACAATAGATCCCCCAGCATTAGGAACGCAAATGATGAAGACCGCAATCCTAGAGATAAGTCGAGCCGCGTTAGGAACGCAGATAAAAGAATGGCTCATCAAAGAGATGATTCCATCGACGTCGTAGATACAATCCTAAGGATCATGTACCGGTTAGCTCAGCATATCTAGGGCTACCCGACGCGTCAGTCTCCCGAAAATTTCCAACCAGGTAGATGTTCCTTCCCCACCCACACCCCACAAGATTCCCCCGAGCCAATTCCATCTTTTGATCATCTGTCCCGGGTCACTGATCCCGTGGTTTCTCAATTTACCAGCTGCCCTCCCCGACAGCCAGCCCAGATGAGACTCTCCGACCGGGAAAACGCAAAAAAACCGATCGGCTGAGGTGGTGCCGTTCCACGAATGTACTTTTGCCGGCTGAAGGAGCGCCGACAGTCTAGAGCACAGGGCGGGTTAAGAACATCAAATTTTAGCCGGTATTTTGAGTGTCGGCGGCACTTCATCAAAAGTTGTCCAGGCACACGCACAATGCTCCTCCAAGTCAGAAACTCAGTATTCCCCTCAAGACAGTATCTTTCCTCCTCCAGATTCCCGCACCCGTTCTTCCATCTCTCATAGTTTCTTCTTCGAGACCCTTCACATCGTTGTGCCCCACGACTTTATTCCTCCGTGGGGTATTCATAGCATCGTGAGCGTATAGAAGGGGCTCGACAAGACAGACGAATTTTCCATTAGCACTGGTGGTCTTTAGTTAAAACAGAGTCTATTCGAGAAGTATTCCGAGGTGGAGAGATGTGATTTCGGTTGGAATACAGTGATATCGGAGTGAAAAGTTAGCAGGCTTTGATTCGACAGGAAACGCTTTGCGGGCCCCAGACAACGTTAGGAATGCGACTCTCCTCAGCTATTGTTAAGTTATGATATTGTGAAATAGAAAGGTCTCATGAAATGGATGAAGATTCTTTTCTGATTACCGTTCTACCCTAGGATACTACACAGTAATATACAGTCCCGTCCGGAGGTTCTCCGTCGCTA
>JAKRRZ010001282.1:0-12223 GCA_022627015.2 Podosphaera aphanis
GGTTTTGTAAACTTAAAGGTAAATTTTGTGAGAATGTAAGGGATCAAACTGATGACGATGACGATGACGATGATGGATCAGATATGAAGGTGATGACGATGATAGATAAAATTTGAAAGTCAGTTGAGTGTTCAATACGTTGCCTCAGGCAATAAAGGGTGACTTCAACTAGTTTATACGCTAGCCAGGATATATCCTTGCTAGATCCCTGAAGCGAGCTTAAGCCCTGCTTTTTCACTCCGACATTCTTAATCCCTGCGGCACAGTACGTTATTGTGTATATACAGTAGCGTTCAAATATGTGCAATAATTACCATGATGGAGAAATCCTACTATAACTCAACAACAACTTCAAAATTCTCGATTCTTGATGCTTGATTTTTAATAATTCAGGGTCATTTTTTCACATCTGTGATATTTTTTTAGACGAAAATAATGATCTTTGTACCATTTGTGGTGGTCTTGGCATTTGCATTCTACTGCACAATTTTGTACGCGTCGCTTTAATACTTAGTATGACCCCCATTAACCTTCTTCACAGCCAAAACTCTCGAAGGAATGCTCTCAATTAGTATTCGAAATGATTCTTGTGATATTTTTTTGTCAAATTTCGTCCACTCTTTCCATTAATTCATGCATACTGTTAAGTGGTTCCTGGTACTGTCCAAGTCGACGTTTAACCAAACACCAAAGGTGCTCAATTGGGTTCAAATAGTGCGATTGAGATTGCCAATTCATAGTGGTTATACTCGTGGTAGCCAGCCAATTCTTTGCGACTCCTGAGGTATGCTTCAGATCGTTATCTTGTCGAAAAATAACGTCGTTTCTGGCGTTGAGGTGGAGCTTGCTTGCAACTTCATCAACAGTTGGAGCCAAATAAGTGCTCAGAATGCTTATTAACTGATCTGAGTTCATCCTACCAACCACTCGATTCATCCCACCGACCCTTCACTGCCTTACACCCTTGTTCTTTTAAAGCTCGTCTTCCTGTCACAGACGAAACTTTATCTTCTCTCTGAATTAATTGTTTTTGTCGCATCTACCGCTGATTTGGATTCGCCACGAACGATCATACGAGCAAGCGCTCGCTTGTCTCGAGCCGTTAACTTCCGTGGTCGTCCACGCACAGGTGTTGCAACATCATTTGGTGCTTTCATTCGGTATCTGACTACTGTAGTTCTATGACAACCCAAAATATTTGCCACTTGTGCTTCATTTTTACCCTCGGCCAGCAAGGCAGTGATGAAGGATATTTTATGCTGTGAAAGCTTCCTCATACTGAAAAAATCCAAGAAAATTGGTATGAAAAGTTATAGGATTTAAGTAGGATCATGTTTATTACTTGTAAAGACCATGAAACTAAATTTTACAGTATAGCCTGAGGTTAACACAGGGTTCTACCTTGTGGTGAAATGAAACGTTCAAAATTATGCAATAGTGTGTAAATCCCAACACCACCATAAATGGTACAAACAATCATTATTTTCGTGTAAAAAATATCACAAGTGTGAAAAAATGACCCAGAATTAATGTGAATCAAGAATCGAGAATTTTGTTGTTTTTGTTGTTGTTGAGTTCTAGTAGGATTTCTTCATCATGGTCGAATTATTGCACATTTTTGAACGCTACTGTGTTTAGCTAGCGTCAGGCCCAAATCTGGTTACCCAGGTTCCTAGTCAATGAGATGTTACAAAAAGTTGTAAATGGTTGGGAGATGTTAGTATTCTGTTGTTGTGAAGCGAGAAAAATTCAATCTCAGGTCGAGATTCAAAATGATTTAATAGATTCAAAATTTTGTACTAATCAGATAATCGCTGGAATAGCCTCGACCTTCGGCCTCGGCCTCTTTCAGTCCAGTAATCAGATTAATTGCTTCTGTGTTTATTTTGATCAGAATTTCACTTCTCTTCGTTTTTCTATTCTATGGAGTTCACATTCTTTGACTAAATGTAGCCTGGGTAAACCGAATGTGCCTCGACCTTCGGCCTCGGTTTGTTCAATATTCAATCTTCGTGTAACTGTAGTTACTTGTCAATTTGTCTGTTCAAGAGTGTGAGTTCCATACCACAAAATCTTTAGCTCAAGTATTAACTGTCGTGTCAAATGATTCGTTGATTTAAACACAGCTTTAACAGGCCTCAACCTTCGGCGATATAGTTAGAGATAATGTTCACTGCATCTGATTCAAAAAAAAAGATACTAATTTTTCGTACTTCTTACTCAGAGTTAGCAAGCACGTCAGTGCTGTCGTCTGAGCTCGCAGTATCGTAGACCTCTTCTCATTAATATGTGCCTGGGATGGCAATTCGTAGTGATTCGGCCTTCGGCCTTCGTCCTCGAAAATCCTGGGAATTCCTACCGCAAAATTTTTTACTTGTTATCGTCTCGGGCTGCGCCCTCGTTGATGCTTGTTAATGTAGTGATCAACAGCAATGCCTTGGAATTTACCACCGTCGTTGGTCAATATTTTTTTTCATGTGTAATTTTGCATCAACTCAGGCTTCGCCCTCGGAAGCTTGTTTCGCATCTTGCGTATTATTTCATAATCATCGCTGATGAGAAGCTTTGAACATGTCAAACTACTTCCGTCGACGATGATGAAAATTATTGACAACAAAGAATGACGGGTGCTCAAATAGTTTGATGGGGTAAATTCGGAAGGGAAAATCATTTTGCCTAGTTTCGCGAAATTAAGCGAGAAAAAGGCGCTAAAAACTGTATCTTGCTTTGATTAACGTCTGTCACCTACTTCTGGGCCCCCCACCAAAACTCCACCACCATAAGTACACCCCTTGAACTAAAATTTTTATAACTCCAACAAAATTTGATCAGCTGCCTTAAAATTTTGTGACAGTAGTCTTTCGATCTTAATGCCTCAATATACAGAAAACCATCTTCAAGAGGCTCTTAAAGCTCTCGCAAATGGGCAAAGTCTAAAAAAAGCTTCATCTAAATGGGGCGTTCCGCGATCAACACTTCAGAATCGTCTGAAGGGTGTTCAGTCTCGTGATGTGGCATCTTCTGACTCACAGAGGCTTTCACTGACCCAGGAAAATTGTTTGGCTGAATGGATCCGAGTTCAGGGCAACTTAGGCCTACCACCAACTCACCATCAGTTCAAAGTCATGGCTGAGCGGATTTTACAAGTTGACGGCAACTTCCAGCCGCTCGGGAAAAACTGGGTTCAGAAATTTATAAATAGGAATCCATCAATTAAGGTCCAGAGATGTAGGGCAATTGATTTTCAGCGTGTCAATGGTGCCTCAGAAAATATTATTAGGCCATGGTTTGATAGACTCGCTGAATCCGAGATCATGGCAATTAAACCCTGCAATCGATACAATATGGACGAGACCGGAATTTTAGAAGGTATGGGATCAAATGGCTTGGTCCTTGGTTCATCAGAGCGCCGTTCAATTTTAAAGAAGCAGCCAGGATCGCGTGCTTGGACGTCCATTATTGAGTGTATCTCAGCAACCGGGAAAGCGCTTCCTCCACTTGTAATATACAAGGGTGCCAACGTCCAGTAGCAGTCGTTCCCTTTGGACATGACTTCCTACGATTCCTGGAAGTTCACAGTTGAGATTATCAAGCGAGGGTAAGTATGATAAGAATACTCAACGACTACTATTTCGAAAGATCCAAAAAAGCTTTGAAGAGAAGGACTATCAAATCGCAGCAGCTCAGCAGAAAATTGAGGCACTTGAGTCACAGGTTGAGGCTGGTAGGGCAAAAAAACGTAGGAGAGTTCAAACGGACTCAAATTCAAAGTTCGCCGACATTGAGTCCATTCGTAGTGCTCAAATTGATGCGGGTGATTTTATAAACAATACCAATGAAACGAGCGACTCATAAAATTATAGAGCACCAATAATTAATTTGTTCCTATGAATATTTGTATAGAAAAATTTGGTTGAAGTCTAGGGGTAATTATGGTGGTGGAGTTTTGGTGGGGGGCCCAGAGGTAGGTGACAGACGTTATAGAATACCGGTACAGCAGACAATATTATTTGAGTAAGTTGGTGAAATTGATCATGGAGATGAAAAAATCAGTAAGTAAAAGTTAACTCTTCATTTTCACCAACCATCTATCATTGATATTGTTGGAAACACAAACATTTGATGTTTTCAACACATTTGTGTGTATCAGTTTGTGTTTGTTCCCGACAAAGATCTGATGGCGCCTGTTGAAACTCGGCACCCAGAAGATGTTTTCAGTATCATGTTTAGAGGGAAAATTATGTCTTCCGTTCCTAATATCTTGTAATTATTAGTACTGTGTTGTTTAACATAGGAAAAGGATTAAGCGTTTAAATTATAACTTTACTGAACACACCTTTTGATATTCTTAAAATCTTAACAGATATTATGTATACCAAACCTTCCACTAAACCTGCGCTCCAACATGAGTCGACTTATCCTTAGAAACTCATTTCTGATACTCATGAGTCAATCTATTGTCTGAAGGTAATACATTCACACCTAGTCACCACCCAACAGATTTGTTTGCAGAAGTGAAGATTTTCGTGACAGGAGCAGAAGCAACGTCATTGCCCGAATGGGCACAAATTTACGTCGAGGTTAGAGATCTACTTTCCTTTCTCGCAATAAATTAATACACTATATAGTATATCAGACGCGGAAGAGGACAGCTTCTGTGGTCCAATGGTTAGGATTCCACCCTTCCAAGGTGGAGGTTCGTGTTCGATTCACGGCAGTTGCAAAACATATCTATGAAATCAGTACTATGAGAAGCTCGTGACATTTGATTTTTTCTCCAGACAGTTGTCGCTAGATATTTTACTAGCAAACATAAAGAAAAGAAACAGTGCTAGCCACAAGTTGATTATTAGATCATGCAAGAAGGTCCCCTTAACTAGCACAAGATTGCACAATGTAGAGATCAGATCTCATTACGTCTAGGAGAGAAATATATGTGAGCGCTCCTACTCGCTCTCACCCTACCTGACCAAGGACCCAGGTAAACACAACAATGACTATACAGTTGAACCCGTCTAAATGCAAAGCCTCGGTAGTACAAAACTTTCGCACTTACAGGGCCACTGGCGTACTGAAAATCAAGAATCTAGTAGCCCTGCAACTGCAAAATTTTGGACTACCGAGGCGTTGCATTTAGAAAAGTTCAACTGTATCCTTTAATTATCGATACTGCCACTGCCAATGATCTTTCTCGCGTGTGGTTATGATGAAGCTGAAGGTTTTACTTTCGAGGCAAAACCATAATACTATTCCTAGGTCGACAAGTCTAAATCCCGACAGGAGAAGGGTGAGAAAAGACCTCATGGGCAGATATTCGAATAATATTCACAATCGATGGCGAGACGGCACATTCGGTGATCGCCAGCGGGTACTTCAGTGGCTTTGTTTGGTAGCTATCTATGAGAATATGGTTCTATCCTTGGCGATATCACACATTTCTTATAGTTGATGGAAACCAAGCAGTCTAATATCAAGGTCAGAAGAGCCTAGAACAGTAGCGTTGAAATACGAGAAAACTCTTCGACATAGCGTTATACTGGATTATCGACCTATTATAATGGAGCGTCTGGACTTTACTAAGAACAGGAGTTAGGCGTATTCACCTACTTTACATATCCCCATCTGCACGTCCAGGAGGAAATAGAATTAGATATAATTTCTTCACTGGTTACATCTCTTCAAACGATTTCTTCATCTATACTTACATCAATCATTATTAAGTATCCTTTCCAACACATATTTTTCTAACACTATCTGCCATTTCTCTAATACATCTCTTGGTGTCCCGAACACCCATTATTCACACGGGCCCGACTCAACTCAAGCATAATTCCGGTGCTAAGAGTAAATTGGCGCGATACCTTTCTTTCAATGCGGTAGTAATTGCTGTCCATTTAATCTAAATTTTAAATCCGACAATTCCCACATAATTAGTACCATAATTCAACTCGGTCAGATAATATGAGAGCCTTTGACTTTTCACATGAGCTGTGAAGTGCTCTGTAATGCCTGATATTTTTAGTTATTTTAGCTTCGCTTCTTCTTTGGACTTGAATATTTTTCTTATTTCTGTTATTACCTGAATATCTCTTCGAACCGTTATTCGGTACTTTGGGGAAGTCACGTAACTGAGACCTAGAAAATCTATTTTTTGTAAAAGTTAGCTTCGTAGTCAGCTAGCTTTCGTTCACATGGAAAAGTTCTTTCTTTGTGGTTCCCGATGGCATTAAAATTGAGTATTAATTCAATAGCGCTAGCTAATACATGTATCTCTCGTGTCTCTTGGGTAGCTGAAGCATACCTTTAGATCAAGTATTTTTGTAAACTGTAGAATTTAATTGAAATTTCTCCAAAATCTATGCCCGTTGATCAACTTCTTATTAGGTTAAATTTTAATTTCCGAGCAACATATGGATCATCTCCACTGGACTTATGAGAGATTGTTGGATATTTTTCATCGATTAGATCTATCTGATAAGCGTTAAATTTATTTTCCATCTATTAATCCATGTCAGGTCTTTGTATAGATCCTTGATCATAATTTCTGGATAGTATTCGTCTCTTGATTTTTGCTAAAATCTGACCTTCAGATACGGCAAAAATTTTTAGCGAAGCATTGTATTTTCTGTGGAAGAGTTGATTGGTGCAAAGGCCTGCCTTACTGCACTCTAATACTCTGCGTGGCTATTTTAATCTTCTTTGTTTGGAACATATCTTTAAATAATTGGCTCACGTCCCTGGTTTTGTTTCGCGAACCAACTTTTTCTCATAAGAATAGTTGTAATTATCGGTTGTTCACTTCCACTGTCATAGATAGAGCGATCTATGAGCGGGGAATCATGGCCGAATTTTGATGTGTAATATACTAGTAATATCCCGAATCAAACAATCTTCCATCGAGTACGCCTTCAGCCCTGCCTTGTTTCTTTTTTCCGAGTATTGAAATTCCCCATTCTGTTAGCGTAAATCCCCAGTGGCATGTCACTAATACACCGCTGACAACATTCACCATCTTGATTAGGAATTGAAGGAAGCCGTCACGGCTTTCTTCGATAATCAGCAACATGGGCTCTATGTCATACTTGAAAAAGATACCAGGAACAGATCGCTCGCCAACCATCTGCGACTGATCTGTAACGGCGAATTGATTTGTATATACAACACTATTTGAGTACGATGATTCAACAGAATATATCGTTGGCACAATGGATAAAAAGTACTGATATTTTTGGAAATGGTTGGGACATGTAGAAATGGTGCCGTCGAGAGGGTTGAGTAGAGATGGGTAAAAGTCACCAAATGAGAGTTCTGTTATGATATGCGAAAAGTTAAAAGCTATGTTTGTTGTTAGCTTTGAAGCTTTCAGGGAAGTTGAAATGTACGTACTAGAATGGTCAAGATGAAGCCCGAACTCTTGGTAGCCATGCCCGCGTGCGGTAACATGAAAATCTCCTTGGACCTTATTGACGTCCAAGCTACCATAGATACGACAACTATTACCTTCAAGGGGATAGCCTTTGACCTTGGGTGTTTTTGGAAACTTCACTTTCTTTCCACCAGCGGTCGCAATGATGTCACGCACGTTATCTTCACCAAATCCCTCTTCATGTTCATAAACATCATCATTGGTAAGCGATCGACCCTGTTGATTAGTCCCCAACGCGTGCATCCCTTTCTTGTCGACCCATTGAGCCCAGTTAGTTGCATCTCGCTTTAACTTTTCTCCTGCGAGGATTCGATCGCCGGCAGCATCCTGCACGTTTATGTTAACGTCAAGGCAAGACATGGCGACAATCATGTCAAGGTTGATTTGCATATCATGGCCGATTCCTTTTTCAACGGAGAAACTGTGCGTCTGGTATCCACGCCACCAATGCCTAAACTCGGAATAGACGAGGACAGATGAAACAAAAAGCATAGCAACAGTCCACTTGCCGCCCCCCGAAGTTCGGGTTACATATTCAGGTTTTGCCTTCGCTGAAAATAGTCAGTAATACAATCAAGCCGGTCTCGACAGAGAGAACTCACGAAAGGCATCAAAGGCTTGAACAATATTGCCTTTCTCTCCAAAAGCGCTCTCATCTACACCATGTTTCTCAAAGACGTTCATATTTTGACGTTTTAGAACTCTTAGACCCTCTGAATTGGTCTTACATGAAGCGGATCTAAATTTGAGAATGGGTACGTTGATGGCATACGTTGTTGGTGTCTCTCAAGGCTAATCAATGGGTGGGTGGATTGGCCAACAAGGCTGAAACACAAGAATTCTTGTGATCGGCTTTGAATTTGTTGTGCCTCTCAATAAGCTGTCCGGTCCAGCATGTACTAGTACTGAGAAATTCGAAAATACTGAAAATATTGGGATCTTCAAATTATTCTATTGATAATCAAGATACCAGTGCGCATACATCACACCTATCCTTGGAATTTGAATGTGTATTGCGAAATTGTCAACCACATGTGGTTGATGCCAAGGCTTATGTAATTTACATACATTTATAACGATATTTGGTGATGCCAAAAGTTCATTGCAGTAATAACCCGTTAACGCTATCCCCTATAAGGCAATATCTTAGTTAAGGCTATGACACTTCCTCAATGTTACAAATTTTGCAGTGAACCGCTGAACTCCCGATATCAGTTGAAAATGGGAAATTATTGGGCTGTAGAGGTGGATTTTCACATCAGGAATATACCCATATACGTAGTATACAGGGTTTAAATTGCAAATAAATACTGTTTTTTGTAGAATAGACGCCGGTAATGTACATGTACATGTATAATCTTGCTATGAGGATAGTGAGTCAGCCCCAAATTAAGGCCTGTGATTGGAGGCTCCAATGCAGGTAATCAATAGAAACTCGTAAATTAGGGTCGATCCACTATCCTTATAGCGAGTTTTGACAGTATTGTAATTTGGCTAGCAACGCCCTAGCAACCAGGTGATTTTATTTTATTTTATTTTATTTTATTTTTTTTTTTAAATCATTCTTGTGTATGCAGCCTGAAGCTATGACACGTATGATTACGGAAGGTGTATTTCTGATAGAATGACTCATTTTGACGTTCTGGAACACTCATACTCAGATTTCATTTGCAGATACCACTACGAGGATAACGTCTTGCGACATGTAACCTCTTCCGTGAATACCCACCACAGGGAAAAGCGGGAAAAACCAATGGTTATCTGAATATGCTTTCATCAAGCTATGAGAAAAACACTACCGCGAGTAAGTGTGGTTATCGGGTCTTACTGGATTCGAACCAGCTTTCTCCTGTCTCGAGTGGGGCATGTGTCCAAGCTGCCCAGACTCTACTTGAGAGAACGGCCCGGACGGTGTACCACACCACCATCCGACCCAGGTGATTTTATTTATTTGTATGCTCAGTCAACGCCGAACCCATTCTTTACAGGTTTGTCACACATAATATTTCATCTTTCTTTAATCATCAGGAACTTCAGGTCTTTGACTCCAAAGTAAGTCACAATGTATTACAATTTTTAAAGGATATATCAACAAAATATAACCTTAGTAACGTATATATTTTAGCTCACAATGTCTAAACAATATGGGATTGTTACGGGCTGTGCCGAAGTCCTGTACTTTACCGAGACAGGGGGGAATCATTAAACGAGCCTCTGTAGATCTTCATTAAGATCCCCTTATTTTTCTAACAATCTGAATGACAGGGCATGGATAGTTGGGGGCTAAGCTAGAGAGATATATTAGCTACCGTAGACACCGTGAGCACTTGCTCCCTACTTAGAATATTAACAGTATTTGGCCACTTGACCTTTATTTCTATCGTGCTTGTGAACGCCCAGTCACAGGGATATCAAATTCTCAAAGACGTGGTCTTCGAGTTTACGCGGCACAACATCCACGGCTTACCCAACACCAGCTGAAGACGTGGTTTGAAGAAGAGTTCCAACAAACGATAACTCAGGCTTCAATATCTGAGTCTTTGTTCAGTTAATACAATCACCTCGACAATGACATAACGGTGGCCTTCTCTCAATAGCGTGAGCGTCCGCCTAAATGGCCTGAATTGGATGAAGCTTTAGCGCTGTGGCAAAAGGAAAAGGAAAAACCTATTCCATTAACTGGCCATATCATTAGACAACAAGCCGTCCGTTTTTGGAACCGCCTCCCCTGCTATCAGGTTTACGAATTCTAGCGCCTAAGGCTTTTTGACCGTAACGTGACTATGTTTTAGCTTTATTCTTCTTCACAATTTTTATAATTCTATAAAACTTTATTCTTTTTTTTTCATACTTTAATAACTTTGATCTAATTCATGAATTATTTCCCATTCTTTATTAACCTGGCATAAAATTTCGTGTCTCGACGCCTCAGCCCTGAATTTCTCCAATTGCAAACCGTCTGAATATTCGAGCTTTTTTAATTGTTCTTATCCTCAAGTATTGTCTCTAACTGTAAGTATTCCTATTGTAACCAACAATTTTCGCCTCCATAAACACCAAGTTTTTAAACCCAAATGCATTCAGTCCAACGCACTCTAAAATCAAATATATTTTCATTAGTTGATAGATAAGTACATAAATAATAATCTTATAAATCGAATTTTATCCGAGAGGTACTGGTTGTGAAGTTACTTACGTTCCCAAATCCGAAAATTTGTATAGGAGCCCAATGTGAGGGTCTTAAAATAAATTGTTATTCACAAGATATTCAGAGCTATGTACAAAAAGATCTTCAAGTGAAGAGGGAAGAAATATCAAAGGGAATACATATCCTTATACTCCAACTCCCAGACTCCTCTATTACAATATAACAAATAAAATGTCACTACATAAATATGGTAATTGCTAATGTGCGGCCCATGTCGAAATAAACGAGAAATTTCCTAACTAGGTAGTCAAATCGCACTAGCACAGCACGATTTTATCCTCGAGCTGCAATTATTATAAAATCGCGTGTCCAAATCAAATTTTGATTCAGTAATAAGAGCAGGGGCTATTCTGGCCTGGCAACTAGGAAGTACATGTAAATAAATATTCTCGAGCCCGCGTTGAACCATAGAGACAAAGCTTTCGATTTTCTTTTTTTTTTTTTTAAATCATTCTTGTGTATGCAGCCTGAAGCTATGACACGTATGATTACGGAAGGTGTGTTTCTCAAAGAATGACTCATCTTAACGTTATGGAACACTCATACTCAGATTTCATTTGCAGATACCACTACGAGGATAACGTCTTGCGACATGTAACCTCTTCCGTGAATACCCACCACAGGGAAAAGCGGGAAAAACCAATGGTTATCTGAATATGCTTTCATCAAGCTATGAGAAAAACACCACCGCGAGAGAGTGTGGTTCACGGGTCTTACTGGATTCGAACCAGCTTTCTCCTGTCTCGAGTGGGGCATGTGTCCAAGCTGCCCAGACTCTACTTGGGAGAACGGCCCGGACGGTGTACCACACCACCATCCGACCCTAAAAGCTTTCGATAGTATCAATTGATTCGTACCATTCTCCCTCCATTATTGCACCTACGTTCAAAAACCTGTAACTCGCACTACTGTAAGTAATCTTAGATCCTATCATGGTGTTTTAGTTACCCAACCAGCAGTACCCAATCAAATACTCCAGATATATCATCTACTAGTATTCATCATGTCTAGTGCCCAGAACTCCCGACTTACGGACCATTTTTCCAGCATCGAAAGTGCGCTAAGCGCTTGCCGTACCATTGCAGTAGAAAATGGATATGGTCTACGCTTGTTGGGCAAAAAAACCAATCGCCAGGGCGTCATTACATCGCGTCAAGTAGTTTGCGATCTTGCAGGGAGTGGGGAGAGTAGATCTAAGGGTATCAAACGATCTAGTAGTATACGATGCGATTGCAAATTTGCTCTCTCAATTCGTCTTTCAGGCGATGAATATATTATCGATATCAGCAACCCGAATCACAACCACCCACCCTCTGTCTCGGTATATAGCCACCCGTCAAATACGCGTTTGTCTGAGACCGAGAAGAAGGAAGTTATTGATAAATCAGAGCGTGGTATTCCCCCAAGGATAGTGTTAGCAGAACTACGCAGCAAAGGTTGTCATGCGACTCCACCGCGGCTGACAACTGCATTGCAAAACATCGAAAATCTCAGTTAGGAGATCAGTCACCCATATCTGTGCTACTAAGACTACTCGAAGGAAAGGATGGTTCTGACTATGGCAACGAAGATAGAAAGTGGTGGTATGA
>JAKRRZ010001283.1:0-12223 GCA_022627015.2 Podosphaera aphanis
TTGAGCTTATCCTAATATGGCCTCGCTTAGAAAAGATCAATAGAGCAAACTGCCATATTGGTATAATAATCGGCAACTAAAAACCCTGCAAAGACATACTGCCTTCACTTACCCCTGAGCCCCTGTATTAGACTAGTCTATTATAGAATTTCTTCCCATAATTGAGTTATAGAATAACATTATCTACATAAAAGCCCATTGCTTTATCACTTGATCTGTGTCACTCTTGGCATCATGGAAATCTCTAGAATGTGATTGACTTTTTGTATATTTAAACTATGAATTAATAGTAAACAAGTCAAATAAAAATGTCTAATTAATAAAACAAAAATTGGAACGTTTCGATCAAGAATTATATCGTCTTCCTCTTACGAATCCAGCACTTCTCCTCCTTATACATCTCACAACCGCGATAGTAATATGCCATCATAGTACTAAATGGCAATCCGGAGTTCTATCTGAACTCTTTACAAGCGAGGGTTGGATCTGCAAATTACGAGAGGGAATTTACACCATATCTAAAGGGATCATAGCAGAAGCCTGAACACTTTTCACATGTTATAGCGAACATACCCCCAAGGATATTCTCGGACCAACATATTTACAGAATGCCTTAGATGCCTTAGATGCCTTAGATGCCTTGGATGCGTCATTGAGCTTGTTGGTAGTATACCTGGTCCTGTGATAATTAAGCGATATTAAACGACGTCAGGTGATATCTGGCATACAGCTGAATCAAGTCCCAGGGCCTCAGCCTCGTGGCATAGTCGAAATGTTTGGAGTATTCAAAAGTCCAAACCTTGTTTTCGTCCATGATGCCATTTCCTTAAGTTTCAGATAGCTAGATGATCTCAATTCATACTCAACAATAATTACTATCTTTTGATCTAATGTCAAGTTTTTCTTTGAGCTTGCAAGCATTGCTTTTCTGTACAAGTATCTCATGATTAAAATTTTATATTTTTAAGCGTAGGAACGTGATGGATTAACCTTGATAGATGAAGACAGAGTGTCAAAACTTGAGTAGAAATTGGTCAAATGCTTGAGAGCCAAAAGTCTAAATAGTCTGGGGTAAGAGATTGGTATATTAGGAGAAAAAATGATTTAATCGGTAAGAAAGGCACAAGAATAAGTTTAAATCAAGATAGAAAAGTTCCAGACTTTCCCAGAAGTGTAGAGATAGAAAAACTGATCTAGTGAGAATTAGTTCTAGAATCTTGTCACAAATACCGTCTTCCCCTTTTAACTAAGGTATCCTTCTCATAAGATACATGTGTCCTGAGGTCATGTATACTCAATCGCTCGTTTCAATAAGGTATAACCTGCTTGACGTGTGACTACCAAATCAAAGACATTTTTCTAAGCGAAACTCATTTCTCGCATATATACATATATTAAACCAGAAAAATGACATCAACCAGTGATGTAGATTGTCCTAGTGTGGTACCAGGATAGATTTGGCACAGTGGAACAAGACTTCACAAAACAACAGCACTTTCAACATTCAGAGAAATCAAAATCTAAGGAAACGTTTCTGTGCGTGCAGATTCAGTACTTCTCTCTTAGGTTTTTCTATGTACACGCATGTTGAAGATGCTGTGGTTGTGTGAAGTCTTGCCCCACTGTGCCAAATCTACCCTAACACCATAGCTTAATATGATGTACATATAGACACGTGCATGATTCCCTTGCATTTAGGGTGATTCTGCATTTAGACAGGTTCAACTGTACTGTGTAGTATTATTAGCAGTAAGTTTTATAAATTTTATATTTATCCTTTTAAAAGTGTATGCAATCTCCCTCCATTTATAACACTAGCGTCTGGCTCAATCTGGGTACCCCAGGTTGAATTTTCTGGCCCATAAAGGAAAAAGATTTCCCCTAGTCTACGCCCTTTTTAAGCGATGAATAACACGCAATAAATTATTCCGCGACTATACTCTCATTCAGGGGTCCACAATGTAAATGGCCTTTTATTATACACAGGGGTCCAGACCCGGCTATATCCTGGTCATTTTTTGGAGCTAATTTAGGGCGTATTTACTGCCGGTCATCGAGCAGAGACACCTAGTCGTTTTAATCTGTCCAAGCCCTAGATCTGTCACATTTTCACCATCACTAGCCTAGAGAGTCTGTCGTCGCCAACTACAAGCGACAATAAGCAGAGAAACAATTACGTTGTTGTGAGAATCAAATCGAAAGTGAGTTTAATCATAGAAAGTATGTTATTATTTATTCAAACTAATTGAATCTAATAGATGAGCAACTCTCAAACATCTCCATCAGTGCGCGATTACTCGGCCAGAACTAGTCCTACTCAGTGCATCACGGTTATTTCTCACTTAATTTAGGGATAGATATCCTTGCTAAAATGAGTTAAGGTGAAGACATTGCACTATGCTGGCCACAAGAGAAACGAAATCTCCTCAATGCTCAGCTTGAGTTATAGACAAGTAAGCTATATCATGACCAGAGGCACTCTAGCTCCGGTTCCAAGGCCAAAAGGAAAACGTAAACTTACTCAAGCTCAAGTCGATGAGTTTGAGGCTTTCGTGCGGCTGTCTCGAAAAAATCGCCAAATGTCGTATCTCGAACTTGTGTATGAATTTAGGTTCTGGAATGCTGGAGTATGTGCTATCGCAAGTGCGCTTAAAGATAGAGGATATTATAGACATTTGTCTTTGGAAAAACTTCCTCTATCCGAGGCCAACAAAAGAAAGCGGTTTGAATGGGTCTCGGGACGCCTTCAATGGACCTTCAAAGATTGGTATCAGATTGGAGGCATGGGTCTCAATTGATGGAGATTTTATAGGAATTCTCATTCAGAGTGTGCCCACAAGATGCTAGGCAGTCTTTGCTGCCCAGGGGGGCGTCACCAAATACTGAAAATATGTTTTTACACTTATTATTCAGATTTGGCACTAGCTGTAATTTAGTAGTAAAAGCTACTAGAACTAGCATAGATTTTCAGTAGATCTTAACAACCTGCATTTTACATTCACGATTTTTCGTACACGTAAGACATACAAAGTGACGGGTATCACTTCCGAAATAGGCTTAGCTAAAATGAATTTTATAGAATTTTGTATGGCGAGACCCCTACCTATAATTGAAATTTACATTCACGACCCTAGAACGAGAGTACAATAGAAGAAATCGCCAACAAATACTTTCTGGTCCTTGGAATGCATACCCCTGCACTACTTATTTCCGGCTCTAGGGTAGGGATGAAAAGCTAAACTACTTGTAGTTGAGATGGCAAAAATCTAGTTGTGAACTCGAGACTCAAAGTGCTGAGCATGACTTGTGATGATTGATCTAGATAGTTTAATAAAGTTTGTAGTGCTACTGTACAATAGGCTATATTAGTAAGCAAATTATACTTTGCGTTTCCTAGGCCGACAAGGATTTCAAAGTTTTCAACGACAACACCAACACTAAGTTTCCCTGTAAAGCTTTTGACAATCCTCACTTCTCTCACGGTCATTCATGCACAAAATATTACCTCCGCTTCGGACAGTCTGAACTGTCATACTTAACATAGCTAGAATCAAGTCTATGCAGCTGTGATAAAAATGATGATGACCTATTCTTAGACCATGATGTTTGTTCTGCGCTGATATTCAGTTCTTGGTGGGTTGCAGTTATTAAGATAGAATGTTACGACGATAATGCTGATTGGTTAGGGATGCATGAAACCCTCCACTGGAACTAGGATTTCTATCATATTACTACATCAACCCGATATTTTGCATATCAAGAAGCAAACTTATACAATACTTAACCCTACCATGTCGATCTGACTTATAATGAAGGTCCTGATTTGGAGTCTTTCCATCGTCTCCTGAAGATGCAAAACTACTTACAAAATCCCGGCCGGGGGTAAACCATATCTTGTGCCGGGAATGCCAAATAGAATCCTCTCGACTTCTCGTCTGCAAGCAAGACTGTGCGCAAAAATCCGAGTCCAACTGAATATATGTTTCATGATTGCTAATCTTGACATAAGCCACATATGTCTCCGAGTTTCTATCTCGTATTCACCTTTATATATATGCCAAATATTACATCCAACATGTTTCTTCTCAGCTCAGGTTTTACTTATTTTCATTTTCAGCACAGTCAAGCACTCATTCTCTACTATATTATTTTCACATCCATTCTCTTATCACTTTTTGCGCTTTTTATTCAGTTGATACTACCTACGCTTCTATTCGTACATTCAAATTTATTCAACTTTATCAGCTTTTCAACCCACAAGATGGTAGCTCTCACCGACAGAATAGATAGACAATCTGGCGTTAACGCCGGAGAGTCATCTACACGAATGTTCAAAGTTCTTATGCTACACGGTAAGGAATCAAACTCCTTATCAATCAATGTAATCGAGCCTGATAAGGGTATTTCAGGATACACTCAATCAGGCCCGCTATTCAGAACCAAAACTCGTGCAATCGAAAAGATACTCAACAAGCAGTTCTCTTCTGAGAAGATGGACCCATCCAGCTGCTTCTTTGGTTATACAGGTGTCCAGTTGATTTATCCTACCGGTCCAGTTCGACTATGCCCTCACAACATGCTCGGTTACAGGGGAAAGGAATTGGAGAACGAGGAAGACAACGAGCTCTGGGGATGGTGGACATGGACACGTGATGCAGACTTAGGAGTCACTGTTGGTGAACATGACATGAACACGGGAACGTACATGGGACTTGATCGGACTCTGTCCTCAATTGCACGAATCATTCGTGCTCACGGAGGTATCGACGCTGTCATGGGATTCTCGCAGGGTGCAGCTGCTGCGTTACTTGTAACATCATTATTGGAACCAGGTCGGGAGCAGGCCTTCCGCGAAATGCAACGAAAAAACAAAGATGCCCTCCCATTTCCAGAGGAATGGCGGGATATCTCTACATTATGCCCAAATGGCTTGAAGTTTACTGTCTCATACTCTGGTTTCCAGGCGTCAAGCGAATCATATCGGGCTTTCTATGAGCCAGCGATTAAGACACCAGTTTTACACTTTATCGGAAATTTAGACAACGTTATCGAGGGATTCAAGACTTTGGCATTAGCGAAAAGCTGTACATCAAAAGAAACGACGTTAATCTACCATCCAGGCGTTCACTACGTGCCCAATCGAAGGTTCATGGAAGGTGCTCTTCTATCTTTCATCACAAGATGCCTGAAAAGGAAATCGCCACCTACAAGCATGAGGGAACTCGAGGTCTTCTTTTAAGTCGTTTAGGGTTTAAATTTCTTTCAGGTTAGGTTATCAGTATGGGGTGTCAATTTGTTCCTTTATTTTCATGGATGCGATTTAAATCAATTAAGGAGTTGTCTTGGTCTTTCCTTGCACACATGAAGACAGCGATGAGTTTGGTAGGAGTTTTGTTGAACGTGTACAAAACAGTGTATGCAAAATTTAGTTACAAATTCATGTACATTAATGCAGCTTTGTTCAAATCTTTCCAATGTAGATGCATTTACGCAAATCCAAGCTAAACTCAGTAGATTGCCGATCACAAGTGGCTATCGGGCTACATACTTTTAATTTGTGTACATGTATCATAAAGGAGAAACAATGAGTAATTTCATTTTGGGCCATTTCGGTGTCCCCGTGCGCAAGTCCTTTTAAGTTGTTGGGGACCATCTTACTTGAGTTAGATATGAGATGATCATGAATAACTTTACAAAATTCGCGAAATCTCTCATATTCTCGGTACTCTCCCGCAAGGGTCTTGAATGTGAAAGTCATTTTGTGACAGGGGCTCTGCCATACAAATTTTAATCAAAATCTTTTTTGGCTAAGCCTATTTTGGAAATGATACCCGTCAATTTGTATGTTTGTTTGTTTGTTTATCATTTTAAGTCCCGGGCTAAGCCCTATTATCTGATCGATCTGAGACCGGTGGAGCCGGCCAGGATCAAGTCTTAGAGTACTCGAGCCTAAAACCTGCCTAGCTCGTTCGCACCGCCTGAACCGCTACATACCTAGTGGCAGTTGAAATACAATACAAAAACTCCAACTCCAACTCCAGCTTTTAAAGAAACAATAAAAAATAAAAATAAAAGGCGTATCTTATTTTAGAAAAGGCACTCCTCATCCCTTTTCCTTATTGTCATATCTGTGACGATGACTGGTTAGTCCGGTCCCCGCTGAGAGCAAAGGACGGGCGTGCTGGCAGACTGCCGAAGCAGTTTGTTTCCAGCGCAAATGTGGTGAAGCTTTTTAGACAGTTGGGGCCGAGAAGCTTGTTTACAACGTCAATTTGTATGTATTACGTGTACGAAAAATCCTGACTGTAAACGCGTAGTCTTGACTCTTTCTAGGAGACTAATCTAAATCTAATTAGTAGTTTTACATCGCTTAATCCAAAAATCCATCCTAAGCGAAATGTGTTACATGTTTTTCAATACTAGATGGTGCCGTCGTGGGCGTTAGATAAAGTCCGACGCTTTTGCGGCATGCTGATGATGAGAGTTTTCAGAAGTTCAGCGCTGGTTAGGTCAGAGACTTCGGTTGTATTACGTCGAATCTCGGCAAACGCTCGCTCTCGCTCGTCTTCGAGATCCAGATAACGTGGTGAAATCTTTGACCCCTCTCCTTATAGACTCGATGGATCAAAGTATTTTGGAGAAGCTGGGCCAAACTAAGAGACTTCAGCTGCTTGTTTCCTCGAACGCGCTCGTGCTTTAGATAGCGGGCTGACCTGCAAACCTAATGCTCAAACTTAAGTATAAGGTCCGGACATGTTCTTTGCTGATTTTCCACGCTCAATAGATTCGAACTCATCCGGATGTAAAAGATTCTCGTAGAATGCTTCAAGGTTCTTTGTGGAATGAAGAACTGATTGCATTTATGCTACAATCATGTCATGTTTGTTATTCGGGCTCAGAATGTTTGCTTGAGGATTTCAATCATGGCTGGCTGGAGACATTAATTTTCTTTGAATTTATTTATTCAAGTCTGTTATTTCTCCCATCTGAAAAGGGGTCCCTTGCAGAGATTTCTTTGTATTTATTCTTCGAGAGTGGTGGAGCAGCGACGACATTCTGGTATTCTTAAGTAACAGATTTCCTAAACTTAATTATTCAATGCAGAATTGCTTAAAAATCTTACTTACCTCTGTTTAGAGGTGAAAAAAGGTCGACATAATGGGTGCGGCGATGGGATGTCGACGACATGTTTTGTTACTAAACCATTTACGGCGAGAATAGACAATAATTTAGATCATAAAATTACATGGATGTACCCATGTAGGGCCTCTGAATTTTTGCGGGCCCTCAAAGAGACTAGTAAATTCAAGACCCTTGCGGGAGAGTACAAGCAATCAACCCGAGGTTGATCTGATATACTAGCTTTATTATCATCCGCGCTCATGCTTGGGGCTTGCTACGGCGCGCGCCCTTGATACTTTCCTTGCCGAAATTACTTCAAAGTCTCGTTCGTATCAAGTATTATATTACAAGCCTTGATGTATAAATGCGTCTCTTCTACTGCAAGTCTTAAAAAACTCAGATACGAGTTTTAAAAGTAATTTGGGCATGGGGAGTATCATTGTGCTACGCTTATCAATGTCCCTGAAAACGTCATCAGTCTCTCGATGTTGCTCGTGCGTTGTATCAATCAAACCCCAAAATGACCAGGCTAAATTCAACAAACCAACTCACCCAGATTAATTTCCTTTCTCTGTATCTGCATCTTCTCTCTATTCGCTGAATCCAACGATAACCCTGTGACATATAAGTGAACAACCTCAATTTAGTTGAAACATGCTCGACTGTCACTCCTATAACTACTTCTATTCAGCGGGAAGTTGGAGCATTGGGAGTAGTGCATGCAGGGTTTAAATTTGCTCATATATAATTATTACGAAGGGGGATACCTACAGGAGAAGACACTCTTTTCCTAAACACGCGCTACTGCATGCAGCTTTTTATCCAGAAAAATATTTGAACCCTTCTCCTGCATTTTACCGCCAGAATTTTTCGGCCCGGAGACACCGTGCAACTCTAGGCGACGTTTCCGTGTATGCGGATTTTGAATGCCCTTAATATACTTCCTTGTGTATAGCAAGTCTTTGGATTTCTCGGTATCCAAATTGCCGCCTCAAATGTCATTCCGCTCCATGAGATATCGGCGAGCGGCTCACAACGCCCAGGGACACGGCACAGGTATGTACGCGCATGTACTATGGCCCCAAGCATATTTTGAAAAAGTTAAATTACAAACCCAAAAAGCTGCATTTCTCCGGCTGGCTTGCAGAAAAATAAAGATGAGCAAAAGTCCCGAATACTTTTGCTCATTAATGGGGGGGATGTTTACAATACTTTGACTGTTTGTGCGTTAAATGCCTTAGTTGTGGCAAGGTCAGGCTAGAAGAGCGGTTGTGGTGGGCGTCTAGAGGCCTACCTAACCCCTGCTACTACCTCATAGTCATGTGAATATTACCAGGCCACCAGTAATCAGCAGCATGCAACACTTTATCTTAGCCACATAAATGCTTTTTCTGCAAGCCCCTGAAACGTAGCCTGGCAAAACCCATCCCTTCAAGTTTGAAAAGTTAGAGTTTTTAAACTATGCTTGCGGGAGCTAGTACATATATCGAACTGAACTGCATACTATATTTCTAGGGTAGGAAGTGCACAGTGGGGCAATACCTCTCTTTAGGGGTATACTAGACAGGGGATAAAGGAATTTTGCCTCATAATTAAGGAAGTCAAGGTCATGATATCACATCGAAAATCATTACTACAATCCTTCTCATGCACCAATGTCGCGGCAACCAAAATTACATACTTCGAACGCACACATAGGCCCTTTAGGCACCTGAGCGTGAGTAAGAGCGTGAGTAGGGGTGAACATGAAAAAAGGGGTTTCAAGCGTCACCCAGCACTGAATAAGTCTACCACTTCTCCTCAGAGTTAGGTTAAAAGAAAGCGGAGGGAATGAGCAGAAGCTTACATCGATTAGAAGCTTGAGCAGTGGGTTTCTATCCCTTAGTCAGATGAAACATGGGCAATAGATGGCCATCATTCGAGAGGCTGGATTCCAAAAATGTTAGTATTTTACTGTTCAGCTTACAAGATCGACCTTCAAGGCTAAAAATTTATCAAGTTAGGGAGAGAACTTGAAGTCGACTGTATTGCCAAGAAAATGAAGAAGAGGATCTCTTGGATATTTTAGGTATCCTTCGCGGAATCTGAGAAGAGTCCTCATTAGCTTAGGGAGAAGCGTCGAGAAAACATCACTCTGTGTGGCTATTCTGAGAGGATAGTACCTCTTTTACGTGGCATGACTAAATTGCGAACTGGACTTTCTGTCATGCAGAATAACGCTCCTCCCCATGCCGCTACGTGTACTAGAACAATGGAAGAGCTTGAGGAGAGATCAATCACTCCGATTGATTGGCCACTTTACTCGCCTGACCTTAACCATCTACAACACGTCTGGAAGATTATGAAAAATAAGATACAGTTCAAGTGTCTAGATTTGGATGAGGGGAAGCAGCGGTCGTCGGATCAAATTCGTGCGATCGTGAAGGTGGCGTGGGATTCTGTGAGTACCCAATAGCTCACAAATCTCATTTAAAGCATGATGATAGATACCAGGCCGTAGTAGATACTGACGGAGGGCCAACCAAGTACTATTCTTTCAATTCTCTACGCCATTTTCATAAATTTTGTAGTTAGATAATCACAATTTTCAAAAAAGGTTAGTTCTGGGAGCTCGCTTAAATATTCAAAATCAACCGTACTCTATGGCCACGGTTATGTCTTTGTGTGGGGCCAAACCTGGCTTCAGGGATATAGCCCCTACTAGCTCATTTTATCCCTACTGGCCTCATTAGTAAGTGAAGATCATTAATTGGCCTAAGGTGTCAGCTTCGTCCTTGAGGATCTCCCTGGATACACACTACCTCATTCTACATCTTGCTTTCGTATACTTGATATACGACAGCTTTTCATGATTAACATTGTCGCAAACTCAGCGGAATAAAACAATTGTTATTATTACAGTAGACGGTATTATTCATTAAGTAATACAATATTAATACCTTTCAAGGTGAGTAAACTTACATTTACAGCAAAATGAGGACTCCACATGGGTCGGATGGTGATGTGGTACACCGTCCGGGCCGTTCTCCCAAGAAGAAGAGTCTGGGCAGCTTGGACACATGCCCCGCTCGAGACAGGAGAAAGCTGGTTCGAATACAGTAAGACCCGTTAACCACACTCTCTCGCGGTGGTGTTTTTCTCATAGCTTGATGAAAGCATATTCAGATAGCCATGGGATTTTCCCGCTTTTCCCTGAGTTGGGTATTCATGAAAGAGTTTACATGTCGCAAGACGTTATCCTCATAGTGGTATCTGCAAATGAAATCTAAGTATGAGTGTTCCAGAACGTCAAAATGAGTCATTCTTTGAGAAACACACCTTCCGTAATCATACGTGTCATAGCTTCAGGCTGCATACACAAGAATGATATAAAGAGAAAAAAAAAGGACTCCACATGCTAAAAAACTCCTTAAGATGAATCAATGTTCTTTGTTTCCTCCGACTACCAAGTCCAAAAGATTAAATAGAGATCAATGAATTCAGGTGATTTATAATTACAGCATGAAAAACTAGTACTAACCTTCTCAGATTAAAACACTTCGCGAAAGTAGAATGATTCATACAAAAATCGCAGCATAGCTTGGGATAACCGTAAGACAAGTCGAATATACTCTCAGCCTTCCATACTTGGAACCCAAGAAAGCTCCTGGTAGAGCTCCGACTCTTTCTTCCGAAGATGTAGATCAAATTGAAATTTTTATTACTTCATCTTCTCAAGGCCGTTCGGATGTCTTGGTTAGAACTTGCTGTCGGGCCCTTCCGGTACTTGGGGGTGAGTGAGAGAGTATTACATAATGAGCTCAAGAATCGAGGATATGCGCGCTATCCCGCGTTGAAGAAGCCTCCTCTCTCTGAAGTTAACAAGAGAAAACGACTCGAATGGGCAGAAGCCCACAAAGATTGGAGTCACGAAGACTGGATGAATGTCCTTTGGACCGATGAGACTTGAGTTACAGGTGGGCAACGCAACCGATATTGGATATCGCGAAAGATCTGTATCTTATATTTAAACTTGGATGAGTCTCAAATTAATTTCTAGATCTAGATTGGCGAAGAGTTAAATGTCGACTGTGTGGTGGACAAGTTGAGGAAAAGTCTTGGCTGGATGTCTTGGGGATCTTTCATGGGGAAAGAAGAAGGCCCTTGCTTGTTCTGGGAGAAAGAGTGGGGATCCATTACCTCCAATTCCTATTGTCAAAGAATCGTTCCGCTCGTAGATGGTATGGTTTCAATGAGACCATGGATCTCAGTAATGCAGGACAATGCACCTCCTTACGTAGCTTCCAAAACGATTGAGGAGTTCCAGTAGAGGATTATCACTACTATTGAACGGCCTCCATACTCTCCCGACCTTAATCCCATCGAGCATGTATGGGGTAGTATGAAAGACTATATCCAGTACCATTATCCGAGGTTGGATGGTGGAAGGCAAAGAAGTCATGACGAGTTGCGGGATATGGTAAAAAGTGGGTGATATGATGCTACTGAACCTCACAAACTTGAAAAGCTACTTCGAAGTATGGGTAGACGCTGTGAAGCCGTAATAATGGCTTGAGGAGGCTCTATTAAGTATTAGAAACAGTTTGATAATAGATTCATTAAAATTCAAAGAAATTACCCAAATCAAGTTTAGTTCCAATAATTGGTCCCACCCACAAAATCAACGTCGGTTGAAAACGCTATACAAAGAACCCCTGTTGAAAGTGCGCCTAACCCTAATTTTGGAAGGGTAATGTTCTTTCCACCCCATACTTGGTTCTTTCCACCCCATGTATCTCGGATTTAAATCCAGCAAGCCGTATAACTATAAATTCCTTCAGACAATATTTCTTGTAGCACGGTCCCCCAATAAACAAGTTAATTGATGTCAGTTTGCTTATGTTTATTTACTTTCCTGACTACTGAACCAAGGTCTTTACTAATCCACAATTCTCTCTACGATTTTTCAGTAAGGGCACCCTTCAATAACTAACAGAGAAATATACACAGTAACTCGAATTAAAAGCTCCCTATACTCTGACTATTGGTGACTATTCAGGCTAATTTCAATCATGGTCTGATTATTCCTTTGCGAAAAGAATAATAGAACACTATTTCTGAA
>JAKRRZ010001284.1:0-12218 GCA_022627015.2 Podosphaera aphanis
GGGATGGTGAATGGTTTTTTTTTAATATTTTTAATATTTAATATTTTTCTATTTCTTTTGGAGTATAGCAGGGTCGTTAATAAAGTTATGAGCTATTATGGCCTGGGCTTTGGGAAATTTTTTTGGGAGATTTTTAAAATGTATATTTGTCAAATTTTTAAATCTATTGTCATAGCTAATAGGCTGAATACAAAATGATTTAAAAAAAAAAAAAAAAGATGAAAAGAAGAGGCATGATTACAATTATACTATTATTAGCTTTTTAGACTTTTTCTACTTTCAGAAGGAGTAATTAATTATGCACAGTGCTAACTAAATAAATTAGTAGGGCGAATCCAATCCGGCAAGGGGGGAATTTCTTTGTAGGGGCAGACGTCATAATAAAAACTGCACTAATTAGTATTGATCTTTCATTAAGTGCTGAATATATTTTGAAATCGAACGTTGAGCACAGGTTCGAAACCGCCCAAGATAGAAGGAAAGGTATTGAAAAAATTACAAAATGTTAATCAGAAACAAATGACCAACTGATTTATCTTATAATTATTCCTTTGCTAATTGCCTCGAACCTTCAACACGCTAGATAAGCTGGGAAGCCCTTAACCTTCAACCAATCATCTTTCAACCCCTCATGATATTTTTTGTCTTCGAGCCCCACCACCATATTCGTGTTTTCGCTGCTCCCCTGCCCCCATCTCATCGAGCAAATTGTTCAGCACATCGCGAAGCCTTCGACGACGGCCGGCTTTGCTCAGGCTCGACGAAAATTTTCAGTATCTATCAGTGGAATCTAAAGTGAGAGTTCTCCGGCCGTCGAGAAGCGTGCAACTGCGCCAAGCTCTTATCCACCATCAATAATCACCATAATACACCAGTACTATCATCTAAAATCAACGCTGATTTCTAAATTTATTGAAATTTCACCAAAGAGTCAATCAACATAAAGCTTTTTTTTGTCCAGAAAACTGCGCACCAATCTTAAACCGCCTGCATATACACCTACACACCTACCAAAGATCTTCATATATCTCAAACTTTTACAAGATGTCGATCCTTCCTGCAGATGCACTCAGCGAGTTTACACAGATGCTTAATGCTCTCCAGTCGCCTGATAATGTTGTGCGATCACAAGCTGAGGAGCACCTAATGAATAACTGGACTCTATCTAAGCCAGATATGCTCTTAATGGGCTTGGTGGAACAGATTCAGGGCTCCAATGATCCTACGGTAGGGAATTTTATATATCCATAGTCTTTTAAATCTAAAATTCCCAAAGATTATCTAACTCTATTGTCAAAAAGATTCGCTCCTTTGCTTCCGTTATCTTTCGACGCACTGCATCAAGGCCTCGAAAGTTACCGAACGAACAATCTATTGAGTTATGTATTTCTCTTTCTCAGGAGCAAGGAAATTTCATCAAGCAAAAGCTACTTGCTGCCCTAGGCTTAGAGACAGAACCTTCCGTAAGAAATAAGATTGCCGATGCAGTGGCCGAACTCGCAAAACATTACTCTAATGCTAGTAAGTTGTTTCTCTGAGAGATTTGGGATTAACTGATAAAAAGTTAGAGATGCAATGGCCAGAAGTCTTGGGTGTACTTTTTACATTAAGTATATCACAAATAGTCGGGCAAAGGGAGATTGCATTTAGAATTTTTTCCACAACTCCTGGTATTATTGAAAAGCAACACGAAGATACAGTTCTCTCTGCATTCACCAAGGGATTTAAGGATAGTGAAGTAACTGTGAGTCATCGCCAATATTATTTCAACATTAAAACCTTACCATCACCAGGTTCGATTGGCCGCCATGGAAGCTTTCGCGTCATTCTTTCGAAGCATTACCAAAAAATCGCAGGAAAAATACTATGAACTTATTCCGGAGGTATTAAATATCTTGCCTCCGATAAAAGATAAGCAGCAATCAGAGGAGCTGTCAAGAGCCTTTATTTCCCTGATCGACCTTGCTGAAAGTGCGCCAAAAATGTTTCGTCCTCTATTCCAAAATCTGGTCACTTTTAGTATATCTGTGATACAAGACAAGGAGCTCACAGATCAAGCACGTCAAAGTGCTCTAGAATTAATGGCAACTTTTGCTGATTATGTACCCGCTATGGTTAAAAAAAATAGTACCTATGTACATGATATGATCACTCAATGCTTAAGCTTAATGACAGATATAGGTATTGATGATGATGATGCGGCCGAATGGTTAAGTTCAGAAGATGTAAGCGCCTTAAAAACTCAAATATATTTTTCGATATACTAATTTAATAGATGAACCCTGAAGAGAACGACCTCAATCATGTTGCTGGTGAGCAATGTATGGACAGGCTGGCGAATAGGCTTGGAGGTGCGACTCTTTTGGCACCCACTTTCAGCTGGCTCCCTAGAATGATGAATTCCGATGCCTGGAGAGATCGGCATGCAGCTTTGATGGCTATTTCAGCTATATCCGAAGGCTGTCGGGAGCTAATGATTGGAGAGCTGAATCAGGTTTTAGATCTTGTCATTCCTGCCCTTCGTGATTTGCATCCTCGTGTGCGCTGGGCTGGCTGCAATGCTCTAGGTCAAATGAGCACGGACTTTGCCGGAACAATGCAACAAAAATACCATTCAATAGTTTTACCTGCAATCATTTCCGTCTTAGACTCCCCCGAACCACGAGTTCAAGCACATGCAGCGGCTGCGCTCGTCAACTTTTGTGAAGAAGCAGGGCAGACGATACTAGAGCCTTATCTAGATGATCTCCTCACACATCTATTTGCCTTGCTACAAGCCCCAAAGCGTTATGTGCAGGAGCAGGCACTCTCAACTATTGCTACGGTTGCAGATTCCGCCGAGGTAGCATTCTCCAAATACTATGCTACTTTGATGCCTCTTCTTTTCCAGGTATTACAGCAAGAAAACGCCAAAGAACTTAGACTTCTCCGAGCGAAAGCTATGGAGTGTGCCACTCTCATTGCTCTAGCAGTTGGTAAAGAAAGGCTAGGACCAGATGCGATGAACCTCGTGCAGTTACTCGCCACTATCCAGCAATCAATCACCGATGCCGATGACCCACAAGCACAGTATCTGATGCACTGCTGGGGACGAATGTGCCGCGTCCTCGGTCAAGACTTCGTACCATTCTTGCCTAGTGTCATGCCTCCTCTCTTAGTCCTCGCAAGTTCAAAAGCCGATATACAACTATTAGATGCTCAGGAACAACTTGAAGCAGCACAACAAGAGGAAGGTTGGGAATTAGTTCCACTCAAGGGCAAGTTAATTGGTATCAAGACAAGTACTCTTGACGATAAGCATATGGCTATTGAGCTTTTAGTAGTTTATGCTCAAGTTCTTGAAGCTGCTTTTGCACCTTACGTAGCAGACATTATGGAAAAAATTGCACTGCCCGGATTGACATTTTTCTTTCACGATCCAGTTCGTGTAGTATCGGCAAAGTGTATTCCTCGACTTCTAAACTCATACCAGAAGTGTTTTGGACCTGGATCAAACGAGATGCAAGCACTTTGGAATGTAGTTATTGACAAGTTATTAGAGGTTCTCAGCACTGAGCCTACGGTTGAGACACTCGCAGAAATGTACCAGTGCTTCTACGAGTCAGTAGAAGTGATGGGAAAAAATTGTCTAACTCAAAAACAAATGGAAAATTTTATTGATTCCGCATATGCGGCGCTAGAAGATTACAAAGATAGGGTCGCTCACCGTGCCGAGAATCGCGAAGATTCAAACCAAGAAGATGATGAGGAAGAGTCAGATGAATTGCTCATGGCTATTGAAGATGACCAGACTCTGTTGTCAGATATGAACAAGGCTTTCCACTGCATCTTTAAGAATCATGGGGTAGCATTTCTTCCAACTTGGGAACGTTTGTATGTTACATACGATCAATTCCTTAAGAGTCAAGATGCTACTCAGAGACAGTGGGGTCTTTGTATCATGGACGATGTTTTAGAGTTTTGTGGTGAAGAGAGCTTTAAATATAGTAACTATATCATCGAGCCATTGGTCGCGGGCTGTCAGGACCAGGCACCAGCTAACCGTCAAGCTGCTGCCTATGGTATTGGTGTCGCTGCACATAAAGGCGGCTCTCAATGGCTTCCATTTCTGGGGCATTCAATTTCGCTTCTCTTCCAGGTCACACAATTTCCTAATGCACGAGGAGAAGATGACGTGTATGCAACCGAAAATGCCTGTGCAGCCATTGCCAAAGTATTACATTATCAACCTGCGAGTGTTCAAAACCAGCAACAAGTAATCGCCCAATGGATTGATACTCTACCGATTATCAATGATGAAGAGGCTGCGCCATATGCATACGGCTACTTGGCAGAATTAATCGATCAGTAGGTTCAAACGCTCATTATAAATGGCTCCCTGTAAAGATAAAATTGTACTAATCGATGTGACTTAGACAAAATCCAATCGTTATTTCGCAAGCCGGAAAAGTCTTTACGTTCATTGCACAAGCATTGGGAGCTGAAGCATTACAGTATTCAGTTGCAGCACGAAGTGCTGCCGCAGCTAAGATGCTCCTGCAACTTGCAGGGTTAGATCTGGCCCGAACTCTTCAACAGCTACCAGTTGAGACACAACAGATGGTACAACGATATTTTGTGTGAATTGAGCGGACAGAAGTATCTGGATGGCGTAAAACTCGGTAGTATTACCTTATGGAAAAGTTGTAACAAAATTTTGGCTTCTTTTTATTCAAGAAATCACCAATTATACAGATCTTTACAAGAAATAATAATGCAGAGAGCTCAGAATGTGGAGAAAAAAATGGAAACTCACAAGCTGGACTGACGGGCAGCGAGTTGGTTGGAAGCGGGTTGTGATATCGCTTGTACTCTGACATATGTCATATTTGCATAGAAGCAAAGAAAGATCATCAGGGACGCTACCAGATTTGAGGCCAAATTCGACTCCGTAAACGTAAAGGATGTAGAAATGCCGAAGCTCTGGCCTTGTTAAAGCCTCAGGCATTAAATATCAATCTTGAAACTACAATCTCGTATTCGTCGAATCACGTCCCGTAATCAATAAACCACAAAAAGCCTTCATTTATTTCATCGTCGTTACCATTTGAACATCGCTTCAAATATACGGGCCGTGCCGCAAATAGCTATAGAACGTATGTGTAGTAGATCTCGCTTTGTACAACCTGCGGCTAATGATTAGCTCTCAACCTATCAGTCGCGCATCGGTCAAATTAGCATTCAGTATCGAACCCCGATCAACAATAAATATAGATAGAAATTACAAGCTGGAACGACATTGGTGAGCAGAGCTAGTCTAATAGCGCGAATCGCAACTGGCATCCTATACCGGATATTCTCCCCCTCTTGCCGACACCTGGGCCACCAGCACATTCTTCAGCATCACAAGTCGATAGCTTCTACCGTGGCTTTGATTACAGCGCAAAATTTCAGACCGCTAATATTGTGAAGTGAAGGCGAAAATTACTTGTGCCTGAAAGTAATTGTGCTACTCTCTTGCGCAATTGTCCAAAATTATTTGTTGAGGCGCTCGAGACAAACGATAAGCCACCAGCCCACATATGGGATCCATATAGCAGTCCAAGTTGGGCCATTGAGGCCATAGTTTATGCTTAACGGTTGTAAATGTGTCGGTGAATTAACCAGGCCGAGTCAGATGTTTGGGTCATGAACGGCTTCTATGACACACAATACTCGGCCGAAGACCTGCAACAGGAGGCCGTAGCCCAAAGACGTAATCAGCATCCGCAATCGAACAGCATATACTCATTATACCTGAATCAGAATTCCACAAATCAAATTGATCAAACTCGCAACGACTTGGAGAGAAACGAGAAAATTCTACCAAGAGAGTCGTACGATGAGAGCTTAACTCCAAACAACACAAAACTACATCGCACACAGACGATCTCAAGACAATATATTAGCCATGGAACTGAACAACAATCTCCGATGGAGATGGGCAGTAAAAGCAATGCCCTCGGCGATCTTAATGAGCCTCAATTTGGCACGCCGAATAGACTGCTAACCCATATTTCTCAACGGCATCCTTCAGGAATGCTAGAAATAGATGGGTATGGAGGAATCCAATCTTCAATCGGCATGCAGACTACTCAAATGAGTATTTCACTCGAAATGCATGAGCAAAATGCGTTTAACAATGCAAATCTAATATATCAGAACACATCGTATACTCCCACAAGTATGGATAAGATGCTGGATAATGATGGCGGCAACCTGAATACATATCTGGAACCTCCTAATTGGGATTTTGGTGATGTAGGTATAGACCAGATGGGCGATAGTTTTATAATGTCTTCGTCATTACGTGGGAATGTATCGTCACGCTGTGGCGTTCTGCAAAATAGAGACGAGAGCAATATAGCACCAAGGATTCCACAGGTTATCACCGATAAAAAGAATTCATCTAACTCAAGAGATTCCAGCATGAGTCAGTGTATATCAAATTATGGTCCACCGGCGGTGGCTCAAACTCCTCCTATCGTCTCTGATAAAAATGTGTCTTTCCCGACGAAAGAGATAGCACCTCCTACATGGCCAGAGGCACCTTCGGTCACTCCATTAAATTCTCAGCTCCAGGAAATTTATTGTGAGAGTGGGTTTGACATGTTAGGAGCTCTGGCGAAAGTTGCCTCGAGGAAAAATCCTGAAATTAATCTCGGAAAAGTGGACCTGTCATGTGCATTCGCTGTCTGCGATGCATCTCAGTACGATTGCCCCATCATATATGTCTCTGAAGTTTTTGAACGCCTGACTGGGTACAATAAGTACGAAGTAAAGGGACAGAACTGTCGATTTCTTCAATCACCTGACGGGAAAGTTCAAGCCGGCGTCAAAAGACAGTTTGTAGATAATGATGCTGTGATTTACTTAAGGGAAAAAATTTCTCAAAGTAAAGAAGCGCAGCGCAGCTTAATAAACTATCGCAAAGGGGGGCAGCCATTTATGAACTTGCTAACCATTATACCTATCACAGGAGAGGATAATGAGACATTTCGTTATTTTATTGGATTCCAGGTCGATCTTGTTCAGAAGCCAACTTCCGTCGAAGGAAAAAATTCATGTGGGGCGTATACGGTTAACTACTCGCAAGGTATGCTGCCAAGGTATGTGTGGCAACCTCCCGATGGCAATATGCGACCAGCTTTGGAAAATGGCCAAACCATCAGTAGAGAGGACGTCTCGACAGTTCTAGCGTCCATTAAAACTGGGACAGAATCTGAATTAACCAAAAGAATGTGGGGCAAAGTACTCTTAGAAAATACAGACGATGTTGTGCATGTACTTTCACTTAAGGGACTCTTCCTCTATTTATCTCCATCTAGTCGACATGTGCTCGAGTATGATTCCTCAGAGCTCGTTGGCAAAGCGCTTTCGGCAGTGTGCCATCCTAGCGACATAGTCTCTGTAACTCGAGAGCTCAAAGAAACATCATCTGGAACTCCGGTAAATGTAATATTCCGAATACGACGAAAGAAGAGCGGCTACACCTGGTTTGAAAGCCATGGCTCCCTCTGTGTGGAACAAGGCAAAGGTCGAAAATGTTTAATCTTAGTTGGTCGAGAAAGGCCAGTCTACGTTCTCCATCGGCACGATATTGAGGCTTCAGGTGGAATTGGTGAGTATGAGATGTGGAACAAGATATCGACTTCTGGAATGTTTCTATACGTCTCATCTCATGTTCGGAGCTTACTGGGCCGCTCGCCTGATGACCTATTAGGTACTAGTATTCAAGCACTGATGAGGTCTGAATCGAAGTTAGAATTTGGGCGGTCTCTGGAGAGTGCAAGGAATGGAGAAAAAATGACATATAGACACGAGATTTTGACTAAGAGAGGATTAATGATGCAAGCACAGACAACCCTATATCCTGGAGATTCATCCAACGGGTTTAAAGCGACTTTTCTTGTTGCACAAACAAAAATCATCAAGTCACCTACCAGCATTTCTTTTGGCTCAGTTAATTCCTCGCACTTTAACCATGTCAGACTCCTCCCAGAGAAGCAGTCTCTCCAACTTCAATATCCTAACAAACACATTACCCATGCGGGTAGCGCAAGTCAAGCTATTGGATCGCAACATGTAGCGTTGGCATCTGAGTCTAATATTTTTGATGAATTAAAAACAACGCGGTGTACAGCTTGGCAATTTGAACTTCGTCAAATGGAGAAGTCGAATCGATTACTATCGGAAGAGTTGGCATCACTCTTGTCAAACAGAAAGAAAAGGAAGCGGCGCAAAGGAGCAGGCTATCTACAGAAAGACTGTGCGAATTGCCATACACAAGTAACGCCAGAATGGAGAAGAGGACCTAGTGGGCAGAGAGATTTGTGTAACAGTTGTGGGTTGAGATATGCGAAACAGGTAAGTCGCTGTGAATTTAGTCCAGGTCATGTCATACAACGAAGAGCGATCAACCTCATTAAAATTTTCATTAGCTATTAAAACGATTTGATTTTCGTTTATCTCTAAATTCTTTTTTATATATACTCTCTTTATTTTCCCCGTATTTTCCGATCAATAAATCGAATTCATCCATGACTTAGCTATTTTTCATTCAGTACATCTGATCATAATGCTATAAATTATGTTCTCAGACTAACTTCTCACCTAGATTGGTCGCGTCAGTTCTCGCACCTCAACCCGTGATAAACGTACGTCAAATTCTGCATCCTCGGTACAATCGTCCCTCCAGCAAGAAGTTAACCGTTCGCATGCCAAATACGCTGCTGATAACTCTTCTCATGCCACTGATGCATTATTACATATTGATTCATCCAACAATTCTAACGCCATCGTCAATGATATCACCAAAATAAATTATGACAGCACCATGACGGATCGTATAGCCTGCGCTGGACCGAACATAATCATTCCAAATGAAGCCCCTCTAGAAAGCCAGCAGAACAAATGTATCGATTTTGGCTTCGGAGGTGACGGGGGCTGAAGCTCGCTGAAGTCTATTAAAAAAAATCTTTACCTCTGATATAACTTTAATACTGTATACCTCGCCGGTCCATGATAGAGCGCCTTTAAATTCTGAGCTTACCTTCATTTCACAACTCGTTTGCTCTTTTGGAGTCGCTCCAGTGGGAGTAAAAAGCTGGTAAATCAAATTTGGTTCACGTTTTTTTTTAAATCTTTAAAGAGGGTTGGAAATAAATTGGATTTTATATAGATTTCTTTTACTAGACTGTGTCCTTAATGTGGTGTACTTTGATATGGTTACGTGAACTGAGTTACAAGTCTTGAGGCTATCCCGTTGTATTCTATGTCTAACTAGCTAGCTACTTAGAATCAATAACCTTGGTCCTCTCCGCACGCTCTATGGCTACAGATCAATGTGACCGTTGAGAGCGAATTCCTCAGCTTAGAGCACATACGGCCTCATCACTCCCGGCTTCACATACGAGGTATGTTGCGTAGCTCGACAATGACGATGGAGAGGACCGGAGCGCACACCCTAACGTCCCTTCATTCTGTCGGATCCGTAAGTCATGCCGGAACGATTGACACAATGTAATAGCCCTACTCCACGCCAGATGCGCCTTTTCGGGGGGAGCAGTCCACGAGCGGGGATCATGGCCGATCTACGCTGACCGGGCGAAGGGAAAGCCGCTGGCGACGACCAGCTCGCCGCAGCCTCGCCACACTCGCTCGACTCGGCCATGATCGTGGCGTGTGTGTGCACACGACCGGGGGGCTTGCGTCACTGAGGAGAAGACTTAGGGCGGGCTTTTGGCTACGGGTGATGTTTGCTGGGGAGGATCTCTCGTGGATGCAGGAGCTGGAACGATCAGTTTCTTCAGAGATGTCTAATTACGCTCACGCTGGCTGCGAAGCGACTAGGGAGGGCTCGTCTCTCGATGTTACTTGGGGGAGCAAATACGATGTGAGGTGTCCTATTCTGAGCACATACTATCTACGTTGGAGGAGATGATGAACGTGGTGCTAGAATCTTAGTGCTACATGAGATATCTATGTCCATGACGAGAAGTCGAACTCGAGTGTTCTTTTTCCATCTGCACTCCTGCTTTAGATGGAAGTTTGTAAACATCTGAAAGCACAGTGCTGCTACTTCTGACGCTGCTCGGGTACTTGAGTGAGGAGGACATCATCCTCAATAGCACTCTTCATGTTGTTCAGAGTCAAAAGTTCCATTGCTCGCTGGGTCTGTTAGCACTGCACCGACGCCAATACGGGTTTAGTCGACATACCTGTGTTTCATGTGTTGCGGTGCCAACATGAGGTAGCAGCACGACATTAGGGTTTTTGAGCAAGCTCTCATGAACTTGTGGTTCATGTTCATAGACATCCAAGCCAGCACTATACACCTTGCCGGACTCCAACGCATCAACGAGAGCTGCTTCATCTACCAGCCCCCCGCGTGCCGTATTGATGAAGACGATTCCGTCCTTCATTTGCGCAAATTCTTTCCGACCAATTATTCCCCGGGTCCCTTCATACAAGTCGCAATTCAAGCTCAAAATATCACTGGTCTGGAGAAGTCGCTCGAAACTCACATATTCGGCTCCTTGCTCAAGCTCGGGCGTGAGCCGGGTGCGATTGTGGTATTGAATCTTCAATCCCAGGGGCCGCGCTCTAGCCGCAACCTCTCTTCCAATTTTCCCGAGTCCGAGGACCCCTAAGACTTTGTCTTTCGGATCATGGCCCAGTTGCGTCGCCCCACGCCACTCGCCCGCGCGGATCGCTGAAATGGAGATGTGAATGCGGCGCAATGCCCCTATTAATAAAAAGATGGTTGTGTCAGCGGTAGAATCGTTGACGACCACGGGCGTGTTCGAAACCTGAATGCCTCGTGCGGTGCAGGCTGCGACATCAATACTGTCATAGCCAGCCCCATTACTACAAACAAATTTGAGAGACTTGGGAAGTTTGGCTACGAGCGCGGCGTCTATCGGGCCTGTTAACTAGTCTCATATTAGCAGGACGGGTTAGCCGATCTTTCCCTCCTGCTTACTCGTAGGAACTCATTGCTTCTATATAGCACCACCACATCTTCATACTCCCCATTTTCACAGTTCTGTAAAAAATCTGCCCGTGTTCCATCCTTGAACACCTGAAAGCATAAAATCAGTCTTAATGGCTGGCGGAGGTATCTCGGCATGTATTTATAGGAGACTGTACCTTGAGAGTTGCTAGGCTTGCAAGATTTTCCCAGTCCTGGTGCGTCTCATAGAGACCGCCAATTAAGAGGAGAGCCGGTTTAGACATTGCTGAGCAGGTTGGTGCAGTTGAATTCAATAGACGCGACTGAGGGGCACTTCGTTAATTGTGGGGGATCAGCATTTATCTTCACCATGTTGCACGAGTCGCGATAACCTCTGTCCCCTCATTAGGTAAAAATGTTGACTTTTCCGAAAACTCGAAGAATGCCATACAGTACATTATTATGCTTAACTTGATGTATTCCTCGTCTTTTTTTATCGGCCAGTGAGTGATCATGTTACCGTAAGTAATTGTGAAATTATTCTTTCTATATCTCATTAGGCATTGCCCCCAACTAATTTCGATGGGTCGGAAGGTGGTGTGGTACACCGTCCGAGCCATTCTCTCAAGTAGAGTCTGGATAGCCGAGGCACATGCTCCACTTAAGTCAGGAGAAAGATGGTTCGGATCCAGCAAGACCCTCATGCCACATCTCTCGCCTGGTCATGTACGTGACAGTGTTAGAGGCACACAGGACAGCCGTGGGTGGCTGAAATGCGTTATTATCATTATTTAAATAACCAAAACCAATCCCTAAGTGTAATTCTAAAACAAGTCGAGGGCCTAATCCGGGATTGAACCGGAGACCTCTTACAGATGAGAGCGTATATCCCAAAGCAAGAATTCTACCACTGAACTATCAGGCCTTGACGACAGAGACACCTGTAACAGATATATATTGTTAAAGGTGAAAAGAGCTGTAAGGCACCCGACTTCGAGTTGTGTCTTCAAATGATGTCTGGGTGTGAGTACCCCTTATGTCATTATTATTATTATTATTATTATTATTATTTGATTTTGATTTCATTTGACCCAATTTGGCGCCTACAGTGGCCCACGTAGGTAACTATCAACTTTAAATATACATAAGGGGAAACCTTTCGGTGAAAACCCCTCCTTTCTACCCGGTTTTTGCCTTTAATTTTCTCCTAGATTCCTAGGCAGCCTTCAGGAAGTGCAATAACACT
>JAKRRZ010001286.1:0-12209 GCA_022627015.2 Podosphaera aphanis
TAAATGTATAAATAGTGCGCCACTTCCGTTCATTTAGTAAACCAATCTGAACTTCCATTCTTTAAATTATTCTCTTTTAATTTCTTCTCCGAATATCGCGACTCTTCGTCTCGCGATATTTTCAACAGAAGTAATAGTCGTGGGCGGCGTCTCGCAGCATCGTCGAGAACGCATTCTTAAACTGATTTTCGCCAACCCCAGCGATTCGGCACTTTTCGAACAAAATTCTCAGCTTGTTCTCGAGCACCTGATAATGCTTGGCTCCAAACTTGTCCTGAGGGTTGACATACAACTTGCCGAGATCCATCAGCGCTCTCGAAATACTAGTACCTTCAGGCATTGTTCCGTTTGCCCAGTCCGGGATATATGTCTTCCCAGAGTCTTTGTCCGAATCGGCCCCCTTTCTGCCTCTTTTCTTCTTCTTCCCCTTAGGTTCCTTCTTCCAGATGCTGTCGCTCTTGTTATCAGAATCGTCGCTGCCATTGCCTTGATCCGCGAGATAATTAATATTTTCATCTCTTTCGCCTTTTAGCGGGATATTTTTGCTCTTGTCAAACTCCTTGCATTTCAGATTCGTAAATCCACTGTCATCGTGGTCCCCGTTGTCTGTCGCGCTAGCTGCACTCCGTATGCCTCTGTTGAAGACGAGTGACTGGAATTCTACGCCGTATCCGATTATCTGGTCGAGTTCGCGCTTCGGCCACTTAGGCAAGTCGTCTACATTATCATCGAGCAATGCTGCTAGCTGCTGCGCGATGGTCGCCCGTTTGTTGTTCTCGCATCCTACATATATCCCTCTGAACATGAGGAACATCTTAAGCCTTCTGAGGATGGGTTGATAGACCATGGCGAAGGTGTCAGGAACCCATTCAGTAAATTTCTGAACCCAGTTTTTTCCGAGCGGCTGGAAGTTGCCGTCAACTTGTAAAATCCGCTCAGCCATGACTTTGAACTGATGGTGAGTTGGTGGTAGGCCTAAGTTGCCCTGAACTCGGATCCATTCAGCCAAACAATTTTCCTGGGTCAGTGAAAGCCTCTGTGAGTCAGAAGATGCCACATCACGAGACTGAACACCCTTCAGACGATTCTGAAGTGTTGATCGCGGAACGCCCCATTTAGATGAAGCTTTTTTAGACTTTGCCCATTTGCGAGAGATTTAAGAGCCTCTTGAAGATGATTTTCTGTATATTAAGGCATTAAGATCGAAAGACTACTGTCACAAAATTTTAAGGCAGCTGATCAAATTTTGTTGGAGTTGTAAATTTTAGTTCAAGGGGTGTAATTATGGTGGTGGAGTTTTGGTGGGGGGCCCAGAGGTAGGTGACAGACGTTACCCGAGTAATCGACATGGCTGAGCTATGAAAAATTAATAGGGAGGCTCAGTTTATGCCTGGTTTCAGAGTAGGATCCTTACAAGGGGACGGCGCACATTTAAGGACAACGTTCTCACCCTCTAGAAATCTTTTTCTGTATAGAAAAATATAGATTATTTGTAGCATTGCTTACGTGCAGTGACCGTAGCTCTCGTCCCATTACAGGAAGGGCAAAATAAAATATATCACCTTAAACTTCATCAAGAGTTCTCTGCAGGTCGTAATTCTGAGACGAAATTTTCAAGATTTTGTTGAGTTATGCGTCGATGAAACCAGTGAAGTCCTTTTCTTTTTTTTTTAAATCGATCTTGTGTATGCAGCCTGAAGATATGACACGAATGACTACGGAAGGTGTGTTTCTCATAGAATGGCTCATTTTGACGTTTTGGAACACTCCTACTCAGATTTCATTTGCAGGCAGCACTACGAGGATAACATCTTGCGAGATGCAACCTCTTCCGTGAATACCCACCACTGGGAAAAGCGGGAAAACCCCGTGGTTATCTAAATATGCTTTCATCAAGCTATGAGAAAAAAACCACCGCGAGTAAGTGTGGTTAACGGGTTTTGCTGGATTCGAACAAACTTTCTCCTGTCTCGAGTGGGGCATGTGTCCAAGCTGCCCAGAGTCTACTTGAGAGAACGGCCAGGACGGTGTACCACTGCACCATCCGACCCCAGTGAAGTCTTGATGAGCTGCCTGAGAAAGTCGAGGCGCTTCATCGGAGGAGCGGCGATAAGGGTGGGTGGATCCCGTGAGTGGCAGAAACTCACCACATTAGAGCTACAAATATTGTACGTCTCGTAGAGAAGAGATCAACCTCCGTATTAGTTCTAGAAACTCGAACCTGGCCGGCTTCGGCCACGACAGACGTGACGCCAGAAGCCAGAAGTTATGATCTGATGAGGACTCGGAATTCCCACAGGTACGGCCCGCGATTAGTGTGGCAATTACCTAATTAGGACTAGCTTTTGGAGTGTATGACTTACTCTTCATCTATTCAGCGTAAAAAGTTTTGCTTGTATAGTATGATCTGGTATGATCTTCTTCACAATTTGTAGATATGGATGATAAGTAAACCTCAGAAACATGAAGTGTTTAATGCTAAGGCCAAGAATTATGGTCAGGCGTAATTAACCACCTCCGAACAAAGTTAGCTACGGGGACCGAGTCGTGATATACTCCGCCCCCCCTTGAAATTTGATTCTGCCTGGCAAATTTAATCCCGTAATGATTATGACAAAGATGAAAGCAACATAATTAATGTGTTATGGTTGTTAAACAACTGAGTCACTATCTGGTCATTTACTTGTGCCTATCTGGATTTTGAGAGTTTTGAAGCTCTACATCGTTTCAGGTTAATTTTGAAATGCAGAAAATATTGTTGTACGAAGATACCTTTACAAAGTTTATAATCTTCAACCACAATTTACTTATCCATATCATTCAATTATTTCGCTTCACCCGCAGGAAAGTTGCCGCCGAACTAGTAATTGTGAGCTATTTGGGCAACGACTAACGGCATTGAGGGAGACTTCTGCTCATTTTGGACATAGGGAGTGCAATGCCTCAAAATTGATCGGATATTCTTGTGCCGAGAAAGCATACGCCTAGTTCGAGCCGCTGATTGCCTATCGTACGCCCTGGAATAAGCTTGACGCGTACATCCAACATTTCGGCGCCGTTGCTAGACCATGTAATGGACTAAAGAAGATCAGGAATTTGTTATTCGAATCAAGGGGCGGCCAAACAGAGTGCCAGTAAAGATAAAATTTGTTCCAAGTTAGACCTGTACGAATAGGTTAAGCTGGCTCAGTAGATTTGGAGGATCCCGGTCCGAAGAATACTTTGATTTTCAGAAACCATCTCCTTAATTAAATTAAACACAAACGTAGCAGTCTCTTCACCTTGCTGAATGTACCGGTACAAACCCTGCTTCCATCATTTCGTCTATTTCGCAGCTCTTGATCTTAAGCATATTTTGGCTGTTTGTGGATCTCCTATGAGGAGTGAAAAAATTTGCTCCGGGACTTCATGGTAGAGCTCCCCTGAGATACTTACAGGTATGCTGGCAATAGCTCTCGCACGTCAAATATTATTTTCGGTAGTGCCAATTTGACCGAAATACAGTTTGACAAAAGGTTCTTCAATGGCAAAACAATTCATCTCTTCAGGGCGCATGATGTATGGACATAGAAATATCGCCGATTAATATAAACATGTCTGATTATTGCTCCATTGCTATAGAAACGAAAAATATCTTTAGTCAATATGGACAATGTTCACCGCCCGATGAATTCAGCAATTTAAGGCGGTGAAACTGGATTTCAAGGGGGGGGGGTATATCACGACTCCGGGGACCAAGTATGGCGTAGAATATTCACGTAAATGGCACCCACTCGATTCATTAGACGACCCATATGAAATTCTTCTATTCCCACTGCACTTGCACGCAATTAAAACGATAAAAAATGTCTGCATCTGAGCATCTAATCGACTTTGAAGTTATTGAAAATCAGAAGGAAAACATTCAATCTTTACCGGGTGGTCACTCTGCTCGCGCCTTAGCTAGCATATTTTCGCCATCTCCACTCCATCAACTACCCTCCCCCTCAGATACTTCCAATATCAATAACATCAGGCGACAAGAATTTGAGTCTGAGCTTACGACAATAGCCGAATCAGATGATCCCCTCGATATATATGATAGATATGTTCGATGGACTTTGGACGCCTACCCTTCGGCGCAAGCAACGCCCTCTTCACAGCTGCTGCCACTACTTGAACGAGCAACCAAAGCATTCATTAATGCTGCACAATATAAAAACGATCCTCGTTATCTAAAACTCTGGATATCCTATATTCAACTAGTTTCCGATGCCCCTCGTGAAGCGTTTGCCTTCATAGCGCGTCACAACATAGGACAGGGATTGGCTTTGTTCTATGAAGAATTCGCTGCATGGCTAGAAAAAGCAGGAAGATGGAAACAAGCAGAAGAAATTTACAAAATGGGGATTGAAAGAGAAGCTACGCCTATCGCCCGTCTACTACGCAAGTTTGACGAGTTCCAGTCTCGTGCGGCCCTTCAACCAGTAAACAATGATCAGCCCTCATCGCCTGTTTTACCTACCATTAGACCTGCTTTAGCTACTAAAGTTGATTTATTTGCCCCAGCCATCTCTAGAGATCCCCAGGAGCCAATCTCTAACCCTGGGAATCAAGGAGCACCAAGGAGTGGTCGGCAAAAACTTCAAATATTTTCTGACAAAGATGATCGTAAACCCGCTGTTCCGTCTAATAAAGAAACATCAGGGTGGCAGAGTATTGGGTCTCTAGCCGAACGCAAGAAAGAAAACACAATGGATTCCAAGCCTTGGGTGGGTGAGACCTTGAAGGCCGGGGGAAAGATAAGTAGTGCAAAAATTCCAGTATTCAAGGATGAGGTACGTAAATTTTTGTAGCTCAATCACACAAGTGTTGATCATCACAGGACTAATTAATGTCGTTTTGGCGCCGTTTATATCAGTCTTCATCCCAATTTACGTATCTTCAAGTCACAGACCCTATCCAGCATCAGGTTACAGTGAACCAAAGAGGAAAAACAGAACGTATCTTCGTAAATCTTGAAGCTCTCTACCCTACACCAAACATCTTTGGGAGCGAGTTGAGTATTGAAGAACTCAGAGCGGGTCATAAAGGATGGCTTTCAAAAGTTTGGAAGCCAGAGACCTTCAACCAAAGAAATCAAAAGGAGGACATATTTTCCTTGAAGAGAACTGATAAATTTCTCAAAATTAACAAAGATCCTATTAAATCTGACCCCAGAAAACCCCTTTTCGAGAATACTAGCTGCTTAGACGAGAACTTAGTTTTGAAAGAGCCTGTCATAGGTGGGCAGACCAGGAAAATGAAAATAAGGGAGATCAATGAAACTCAAATTAGTATGATCTCAAATTACCTACGTATAACAAGTTTTTCCTGACTATATGTAGTTCGAGCAAAGCTTTCCTCGCCAACTGGCCCTCGATTGACGAAACGAAAGTCTAAAGAACAGACGATGACTCTTCATACAAAAGCTGCCATAGATGATATTTATGATCTTTTCAACCAGCCTCTCAAACCTCCTGAAGACGTGGATAAAGAAGAGGATAATACAGATGATGATTTGAGTGATAGCGACTACACTAGTGCCGGCGAAAGCACAACAACTGGGAAATTGATCTATTCAAGTGCAGCTGAAGATAATAAAAATGAAAAATTAAGTTCCAGACACACTAACGAGGAAAACTTCCCTGAAATCGAAAATCAAGACCAAATAACTCAGTTGGCACATGACGTTTGTGATAATCTAAATGTTAACACCAACAAAACAGAATCTCAAAAATTATCAGAGAAACAGATATTTGTAAAATCGACATCTCCAGAGCCGTCTTCACTCAGCGAGACCAAATTTACTCCAATCCATAACTGCGAATCACCTTCTCAACCATATCGAGATCCTGTACAAGTCTCCCAAAGCCGACTTCCGTTTATGACCCCAATTGCAGAGAAGACAGAATCTTCCCTAGGTATTGCAACAATTTGTCAGGACAAAAGTTATTTTAAAGCTAAATCATCAAATGGTGAATCTTCACCTAAGTGCTCGTTTACAGCAGAAAGTCCGTTCCAAGGAATTAATTTTTCAAAAAAAAAAAAAAAAGAGAATTCTCAACTTTTGCCCCATATATTTGATGACGGGAATTCCCCCTCTTCAACTGCCCAAAAAGTTGCCACGAGTAGTAGGCAAAGCGATATAGATATTGTGCCAAAAAAGCCTGTCATAAACGATGCACAATGCAATCCTACAGATGCTGCCCTGCGTGAGGTAATTTTATACGGGCTTGACCCTCCACTCCAATCATACGAAGGATATTTCGATTATGCAGATTTACATGGGGGGAAAACCGCAGATATAAAAAAATTCGTGAGGCTCACAACCAAAGCCCACCGAAAGGGCAGTGAAAAGACTACCACTAATTCTTCTACACCACCATCTCTACAATTCCCTGGCTCATGCATAAAATATTTGTTAAGGCGTGAACTAGGAGCTGGTACGTTTGCTCCAGTCTATCTAATAGAAAACGTTTCAGCGGATGATAGTGAAAATGACGAGAAAAAAAATAAATCACCGCAACGGATCAAAACCTGCAAGGATTTATACAAGAGATTCCATGCCCTAAAGATGGAGCATAACCCCTCTGCATGGGAATTCTATATACTTCGGCAAGCAAGATACCGCCTTAGCGGTACTCGGGCTTTGGATAGTGTGATTGATGTCCAAGAAATGCATATGTTTAAGGATGAATGTTTTCTCATTGAAGATTTCCATAGCCAGGGGAATCTTTTGGACATTATCAACATTGCAAAGGAAGACAAGTCTGGCTCTGGTGTCATGGATGAGACCCTTGCTATGTTTTTTACGATCGAACTCTTTCGCACCGTTGAAAAACTTCATGAAAAAGGCATTCTCCACGGTGATTTGAAGGCTGATAATTGTTTGGTTCGCTTTGATCCATTGTCGGAGGCTGAATCTTGGAGTAATAATTATCAAAGGAATGGAAGCCTAGGCTGGCACAGGAAAGGTATTTGTCTCATCGATTTTGGTCGGGGAATTGACATGAAAGTCTTCGACTCGAATGTTCAGTTTATTGCCGACTGGGAATCAGGACCACAAGACTGTGCTGAGATTAGAGAGATGCGTCCATGGACCTATCAAATTGATTATCATGGCCTCTCAGGCATCCTCCACTCTATGCTGTTTGGGAAGTATATCGACACGATCGCTGATACCCGATGTGGAGTGGGTCCTGGTGCGAGAAAGATTTGGCGACTTAGAGAGAGCCTAAAACGTTATTGGCAGATAGATTTATGGGCCGAGGCCTTTGATCTGTTACTCAATCCTATTTCACATATCGAGGGTGAAGAGGCCTCGAGGTTGCCGCTCTCTCGCAGCATGAAGGCTTGCAGGGAAAAGATGGAGTTATGGTTAGAAGGAAATAGTGAGCGAGGTGTAGGTCTTCAGAGTCTCATTCGCAAGGTAGAGACATACCTTGCCCGAAAAAAGTAGCGGTGCTACACGAATCTTCACTTATGTTACCTGTCGTGTTGATGTTCAGGACATCCCTTGCGGACAAGAGAATAACTAGCATAACTTTGAATAGCTCTTGTATTATACATTATAGCAATCATATATCTTCTCTTATCTCTGTGTGACTGCATCTTTCAGCAACTTGTCTTGGGGGGACCGGTATAGTGTCAGTCCCGTCGGTGATCTCAAATCATCCACCATCTGCTTACCTACAACTCCACGAATTGATCCACGCACCAATCAAGCTATCCGTGTCATCCTTACCGACGTACCCTCGACGTCAGAAAGCCCAACCCTGTGCATCAACGTCTGATCTCACCCCAGTTCCGACGCGGGCCGATGTGAGATATCCGATCTCCGGAGCCGATGATCGGGACAGGGTTGTGTCGACAAGCCTGAGGACGGGTGTCGATCAGACACATGCATGGGCAGACTCCGCAGCTCTGGCGGAGCAGCGAGCCAAGGATTCCACTGTTTTCCCTTGCTGATGTCTAGCCGGGTTGATGAGCTGGATCGCACCGACGTAGTCATTTTGTTAGCGGCATCATAAATAAAGCTACTGGGGAAAGGTAAGGAATGAAGGCAGATAGACGTGATGATAAATGTATAACAAGGCCATGATAGTGTGAGCGAGACATGGAAAACGACAAGAGCAGGAGCAATACGTGGGATTTTCAGATGGACAAGTGTATGAATAATAGTGTTAAAGTCATGTCATCCAGTTAGCGAGGCGTTGGGGAATTACTTCAGTCTGTCGGACGTGTACTTAGATAGGATAGAAACGATTTAGTAGAACAAAAATACACCTGTTTACCAACCCTTTGTGCTAGCACAATACATTTCCGGTGATAAACCGACAACAAGAGGTCAAGAAGATGAATAAGTAGATGAGTTCTAGATATCTAAGACACCAGCTTGGAGTATCAATGACTGAGAATCCAGGGCCCTGAAGAATGCATGATTTATGCTTCCTAGCATATCATGTCCTGGGATATAAACCTTAACGCCTCGCATCCAATTAACTCCGTGCTTAAGTGATACCTGAACAGAAGAGAAGTTTCAGCCTGAGAATCATCATCAAAGAAATCCTGCGAGACAACGGTCGACAACTCAAATGTATTCCGACTCTTTCAACAATTTTTTTCCATCAACACTCAGTGCAATCATCGAATTTAAGCAACATACGAATATGAAGGCAGGGATGCGTTTTCGATGCGCTCCAAGTACTCTCTTTCGATTAGAGACTCTATCCTTCTCTTCATGAGGTTAATATCGGGCTTGAAGCGTGATGAAAGTTGCCCAATCACTTCGGAAACAAGCGTCTGATGTGGTAATTGTTTTCGGGACCTGTATCTCATTAGTAAATCAGATTGGTCTGAGCATCAAGTCCTTACTTCATAATGCGCACAATTATGGCGTCCAGAATATTACCACGATGATCATTATTACGCTTTTCTGTTTCTTTACGCTCGTCATCGGCTTCAATTCTGTTCACACCCCCACCAACCATTACAGGCACCTTAATCCTGACGGATTTACTGGTAAAATTGGCATTGACTGTGAAATGATCACCTGGCTTGGGTAGATCTTTGCTCGGTGGATTTTTAGTTAACACTCTACATTTTGGTGCACTAGATAGTGTATATAGCATCCGTGAGACATCCGACGTTGGAATATGGGCACGTTCCAGAATTTCTTCAAATGATAAAGATTCACCATTCTCAAGATCATTAAAAAGTAGTAAAATTATCATACCATAAGTTGGCACAACGAGATCGTAACGACGATCCTTGGTAACGACTCCCTCTTTTCCAGTTACTGCGGGAAATGTACATCGAATATCTGCATTTCCGAGAAACCCAAGCCAAGTAAGTTGTCTACCATTTCTTTCCTTTAGATAGAAAGCTTTGAATGATTCCTGAAGCTTAATAATCTGGTTTGGCCAAATAATAGATTTTCGGGACGTATCTTCGTGCATCAAGCTCCCTCCACCCATAGATTCAACTGGCCAGAAGTTGGTAGATAGGACGTTGATGCTGAGGTCGATTTGGTTTCTGTTAAAATCAACTAGTTGTTGCATATAAGTACGGTATCCCGAGGTAAGTTCATCAGACAATGTAATATCTTTGAACATCCCTTCTAATTTGGCAGTGAAGGCATTGCCAATTTCTTGTTTCATCTTTGAAATCATTTGCTTTTCTGCGTCTCCATTTTCTGTTTTCTTATGTAGTAAGCGGCGCGCAAGGTGCTTTTTGTAATATCCTTCAAAGATATCTTTGTCTTGAATGTATCGAAGCAGTGTCACAGCTTTTTCTAGGTCTAAATCTATTTCTGGTTCTGTTTTACCCTTAACACCACTTTTTAAATTGTCATCGATAAACAAGGATAAATATTCTGAGCATCTAGGGAATTGGTTGATAAATTGTGAAAAACTTTTTGTTAACGCAGATTGCATACTGAGATCTTCATTCAAACATTGTTTCCAGATCTTATCAAAGTTTTCTTTGAGCATAAGTACCTCTTCGACCCACCGAATAGCAGCACTAGTTTGCTTTGCTGCCACAGTTTGTTTTTGAGGTGCCTTTGTTTTATTCGCATCCTCGGAAGAGTCTTTAGTCTCAGAAGTAGGGCAGTCGGCTTGGAGTACGGCATTGTTAATATCAGAGCCAAGCTCTATCACCCTACTTTGTAATGCTGCCTTAAGTGGACCTTTAGAATGGTCAACTCTTGTGACCAGTTTATACAGTAAAGCCAGGTCTTCTAATCGGTTATTTTCTACCATGGCCTTGACGCCACTGCCCTCCATGGCGAGAAATTCTGATAAGTGGGAGGCAATCATTTCTGTTTCAACAACTTTTGTGATTTTGGGTGCAGTGGAGAAAGAGATTGTGGTCTGACACCTGCTCTCCTCTTCATCAAGTCTCATTTTTGTTCGTCGCAGCCAGGTACTAGCATCTGAGTCTCGAAGTAGTCTCAAACATTCATTCTGGTAAAATTGTTGACTCTTGTTCAGGAATGCATCTTCAAACACTGTCAAATATAGTTTTTGGTCTGCAAATTGTTCATCAGTCTCATAGAGTCCCTCAAGCATGTGAACACATGATCGTATCAAACTCTTGTTGATTACATCTCCTTGACGCTCCATACTAATCTGATCAAGAATCACGGAGGTTAAAACATCACAGATGATTATTTTAGTGTCGGGGTCGGCTAAGGACGACCTCAAAACGTGGTCCCGGAAGAGCCCCATGGCAGCGGTGAAAATTGAAGCCTTACGACTATCTGCGCAGTAAATTCGGTCCATGTACATCAATACATCTGTGGTCATATTCATAGTATCAATAAGATCCACCCACAGTAAATCTAGACCCTTGAGAAAGGCCTCTTCAGTAGCTTGCCTTTGGCTGGGGGAAACCCCAAAGATATCTCCGAGTCCTAGGCTCGCCAAACTCTTTGGGATAAGAGCACGTAATTTTGGGACGATATTATCCCGAAGCCATTCTTCTTCGAACAATTTTACACGCTCGTAGAGCTGCTCTCCTTGCTTCTTTGAGACAATCTTGTACGAGGCACGGTAAATCTGCTCAAATGAGAGAGATGACGCGTTTTTTGTATGTATCTGATGAAGAGCAGACTTTAGAACCTCCCATTGCGTCTCAAATTCCTCGGAAGAGTTTTTAACTATGATATTCTAGAGCGTAGAGTCAGTCAGAAGCACAAGATTGTATTAGCTCAATTTTGGGTGTCTCAAAATTTATACGTTCGACGAACTTCAGAACGACTTGGTCAAATTCGATTTCATTGGTATCCTTGCACCCAGAAATTAAACTTGACTCCAAAAATTGGAAACCTTGGTTTGAGGAAAACGGGAGATGAATTGTGGGAGACCTACACTTCGTGGGGGTCTTATTTTGCCTCTACCACGTCCTGATATCATATTTGCTTCAGCTATTTTTTAATGCACCAGTCGATGGTAAATTTCGATGTTTAAAGGAGCGTTTCCAGGATTCAAGGGGAGTCAACTTATCGTGATTTAAACGCCTCGATCTATTAGCAATTTGAATGGTCAGAGCCGACTCTGAAGAATTCATTCAACGTAGAGGTAAAGCATAAAGAAGAATTTATTGATCAAGGATGGTGAAGATGGGCCAGAGACTGTTTGTATATATGTATAGAATCACCTTTGGTGTAATTGAAAATGCTTACATAATGGGTTTGATCGGTGGTCGTGTAAAGTCGTTAATTGTGAGTGACTCTTCCTTTAAACTCACTACGTTTTCCCGGGCCGTGATTATGTACCAATCGGTAAAAGTAGAGACCTTGGCACAGCAGTGTACCGATGGTGACATTTAAAATTTTCATTAGTCTCAGCTAATTTAGAGTTTAAAGGTAGAAAATTTTATCAAGTACAACATCTATCTAAGTCTACCACCCTAGATTCCGCCACCCCTAGATTCCGCCACCCTTCCCCACGTGCATCACGGAAAGTTTAAAAAATGTTTTTTCGTCTAGTGCTCTATTCCTTCTATTAGACCAAGTCTCGTTCTATTCTCGTTCTAATAGTACAAAGCTTTGACCATCAGGAACATTAAAAATTTCTGGTCTAAGTATTGTCAAACTCTCATTCTATTGGGCCAACTCCAACTAGGAACAATACCTTAGGGCGAGGACCCGCTTTTAAACTTCGGTTAAAAATTGGTTAACGATC
>JAKRRZ010001287.1:0-12205 GCA_022627015.2 Podosphaera aphanis
GGAGAAAGCTGGTTCGAATCCAGTAAGACCCGTTAACCACACTCTCTCGCGGTGGTGTTTTTCTCATAGTTTGATGAAAGCATATTCAGATAACCATGGGGTTTTCCCGCTTTTCCCTGTGGTGGGTCTTCACGGAAGAGGTTATATGTCGCAAGACGTTATCCTCGTAGTGGTATCTGCAAATGAAATCTGAATATGAGTGTTCCATAACGATAAGATGAGTCATTCTATGACAAAAACACCTTCCGTAATCATACGTGTCATAGCTTCAGGCTGCATACACAATAATGATTTAAAAAAAAAAAAAAAAGAGGTCGTGGGCGCCTATTTATACATGTGTGTGAAGAAGCAAACTTGAGTGTGGGCCCCAGAGGTCGCACAGGACATGTGACGCGAATATCACGGTTCAAGGATGTCAAAGCAGATAGCATTTGTAACAGCTGAAAAGTAGTTTATTATAAATCTCTAGAGAAGAAAGAAATACGTACACGGTAAAGATCCAAGTATAAATACATGTAATGACCATTGGCCTTGGAATACTACTCTCGTTCTAGGGTCGTGAATGTAAATTTCAATTATAGGTAGGGGTCTCGCCATACAAAATTCTATAAAATTCTTATTAGCTAAGCCTATTTCGGAAGTGATACCCGTCACTTTGTATGTCTTACGTGTACGAAAAATCGTGAATGTAAAATGCAGGTTGTTAAGATCTACTGAAAATCTATGCTAGTTCTAGTAGCTTTTACTACTAAATTACAGCTAGTGCCAAGCTAGTGCCAAATCTGAATAATAAGTGTAAAAACATATTTTCAGTATTTGGTGGCGCCCCCCTGGACATCAAAGACTGCCCAGCATCTTGTGGGCATACTATGAATGAGAATCCCTAGAAAATCTCCATCAATTGAGTCCCATGCCTCCAATCTAACACCAATCATTGAAGGTCCAATGAAGGCGTTCCGAGACCCATTCAAACCGCTTTCTTTTGTTGGCCTCGGATAGAGGAAGCTTTTCCAAAGACAAATGTCTATAATATCCTCCATCATTAAGCGCACTTGTGATAGCACACACACCAGCATTCCAGAACCTAAATTCATACACAAGTTCTAGATACGACATTTGGCGATTTTTTCGTGACAGCCGCACGAAAGCCTCCAACTCATCGACTTGAGCTTGAGTAAGTTTACGTTTTCCTTTTGGCCTTGGAACCGGAGCTAGAGTGCCTCTGGTCATGATATAGCTCACTTGTCTGTAACTCAAGCTGAGCATTGAGGAGATTTCGTTTCTCTTGTAGCCAGCATAGTGCAGTATCATCACCTCAACTCATTTTAGCAAGAATATCTATCCCTAAATTAAGAGAGAAATAACCTGGATGCACTGAGTAGGACTAGTTCTGGCCGAGTAATCGCGCACTGATGGAGATGTTTGAGAGTTGCTCATCTATTAGATTCAATTAGTTTGAATCAATAATAACATACTTTCTATGATTAAACTCACTTTCGACTTGATTCTCACAACATAATTATGTCTCTGCTTATTGTAGCTTGTGGCTGGCGACGACAGACTCTGTAAGCTAGTGATGGTGAAAATGTGACAGATCAAGGGCTTGGACAGATCAAAACGACAAGGTTTCTCTGCTCGATTACCGGCAGTAAATACGCCCTAAATTAGCTCCAAAAATACGACCAGGATATGGCCGGGTCTGGACCCCTGTGTATAATAAAAGGCCATTTACATTGTGGACCCCTGAATGAGAGTACACAGATATCGCCACATTAGACTTCAGGTGTTCGATTCGGAATCACATGACTGTTTTGGGCGACTGGAGGTCACTTGTATCTATTCTGATTGGCCAACGGCACCTCCCGTGGTGCCAAGCGTTTTTCCTCTATTTTGGAGAAGACAAAATTCCTATCGGAAATTTGCCCGATCCGTCCCGTCTGACTTATGTCCATGTGAGAGTCCCGCTGTACAGCGCTCACTACACTTTCACGAATTCAGTTTCTAAGGCCTTTTGGCTCCCCATTTATTGTTAATTAGTTTGGTACATATTTGTCACCATATCCCCCCAGGGACGGGGCCTTAGGCGTAGCTGAAGCCCGGTAGACTTGTAAAAATAAATAAATAAATAAAATAAAATCTGATTGGCCAATTAGGTGTGGCGCAGGTGGATCGTGCATGTGAGGATCTGAGATACTGGAACCCGGCACAAGTAGCGAATCATATTGCAGAGATCCCACATAGGTTATGCATCTCTTGCATATCACATGTACTACTGCTGGCCCGCATAAAGGTCGATTTGCTTGAGGATATGCAAGTTCATATGCAGGTGAAAATTCTTTTCCTTAGGTCGAGCACAGAGAGAGGGGAAGGCGAAAAGGTCTGAAAATTCGCTGAACGCTATTCCCCCCGACTTTGAGATCAGTTTCACTACACTTTCATTCATCACCAATTACGAATCTATTTTCACTGTAGACAACGCTATTGACGAAAAAAACTAAATTTGAATGGAAAATATGGAACTGGGCAGTGCATTCTACAGACTATCTCAATTTCAAGTTACTAAAAGCATTTTCCGTAGAGTTAGAACCTATTTAGTAGACGTTAAAAATGAATGAAAGCGAAATGGAAATTGATCTCAAAGTCGGGGGGAATGGCGTTCAGCGAATTTTCAGACCTTCTCGCCTTCCCCTCTCTCTGTGCTCGACCTAAGGAAAAGAATTTTCACCTGCATATGAGCTTGCATATCCTCAAGCAAATCGACCTTTATGCGGGCCAGCAGTAGTATAACACCACGTATAATACCATGTACCAGATTTTACATATTATTGGATGTAGCACCATTTGCAGGACTGTACCAACATTGTTGTTGTATAATTATTGGTTACCATTGATTTGGAGATAGGGATTAGGAATGGTCGTTTGTATATATGAACACGATACCTTCATTTACAGAGGAGGAAGTTAAGTTACGATACAGTCTCATAGTTTGGATATATGATAAGATATATTTTGAACTCAAGACACTTCGTGACCAAATTGAAACTTACTTATTCTTTCTTGCACTTTCCGGTACCAAATAACCTCACATGTTTCAAATCTTGAGCTCCCATACAAATTATCAGATTTTTAAACGTAGATAACTTTACAACCAGTGCCTTTCAGATAAAATTCAATTCATAAAAGTATCATTTATGTATTTATCTATCAACTAATTGAAAGAAATTTAATTTTAGAGTGTGCTGGTGAAATTCATTTGGGCTTAAAAACTAGGTGTTTATAGAGCCGAAATTTGTTGATTTTCATGTTCCGACACCATACCTTTGAAATAGTAGGGGGCCGGAGAGTTGTCGAGATATTTGGAGTGATGACAAATCTGTGAGGGGGTCCAAGCTTAGGGCGATTGAGATAGAGATGAGTCATCCACAGACATAGACTAACTTTCATGCAAGCTACGATTAAGATACGAAATGAACAATTCGCAATTCCGCAAGTTAGTACTTGAAACTCCCTCACGTCAAGTTGAAAAATCTACTCAAAATGAAAAGGCCCCTCAAGCTCGAAATGGTGTGTCTACCGCACCTGTGCTGGGTTCGCGGGCGCGAAGCTCGATTCCCATGACCCCGTATGTTTGTTTCTAACTTACATCTGGTGCTCCGGTGGTGACTCAACGAGTTAACAACATCGCTTTTCAGACGTTCTGTCGCTGGCTCAAGCTACTCAAACAACTTTGCTCGCCAAGTTACCGAGCGCAACTTAGCTTCTTCCCAACCTGGAAAGAAGTTTCGCTCCTCAGCTGCTCCCAAAGGTGCTAAACTTCCTGCAGGATACCTGGACCGTACTAAATCGCGCCTTGAGGCCGCAACGATTGACACCGAAAATGACAAGGTCGAACGTATTAAGGCGCTGGAGGAGATGACGAAGGCAGACCAGATTGATGAGCTCACATTCATTAAACTCCGGGAAGAAATTTTAGGCGATAATATAGGCACTGAAAGGGCCAGTCTAGTGAAAGGGCTCGATTGGGGACTTTTGGAGAGGGTTAAAAAGGGCGAGGTAGGCGTTGGGGATATCCTCAAGGGATTTGTCGAAAAAAAGCATGAAGAAGCTGAAGAAGATCATGCTGAAGAAGATATCGAGGTAGAATTTGAAAGGCTCGAAGAAAAGGAAGTGCAAGCTGTTGTTCATGAAGTGACCAAGAAAAAAGGGGAGATGGCACCTCCCTCGCTAACAGGCAAAAAAAAGACTCGAAATCAAATTCTAGCTGAGCTTAAAGCCTCAAGGCAAGCTGCGGCTGAAAATACGCCACCGCGACTTAGCTCAAAATTCAAAAGAGTTGGGGATCCCAAATCTCAAAGCCGGATCGAAAGAGATAACAAAGGGCGGGAAGTATTAATTACGACTGATGAAGATGGGAACGAGAAACGGAAAGTTCGAAAAATACCACTCGACAAACATAACCCCAAAAAAGGCAACACTCTCCTCATGCCCGACAAGGATGCGAAACCCCTCGGAATGGAAGTTCCAGATATACCTCTCCCGGCAAAAGAAGAGGAGCCTCTAGATATCTTTGATGATGTCGGGGACGATTATAATCCTCTAGCTGGGCTAGATGATGATGAGAATAGCCAGGATGAAGAATCAAAGACAGACTCAGATGAATCAGGACCAGGCACCACTTCTACTCGAGTAAGAGCTACATCTGACCTAGAAGCTCGTTCTCAGGACAGTGATTCAACACCCTCTCCCTATCCACCCAAACCTGTTGTGCGAAATTATTTTCAGTCGTCTCTCTCAGAGAACATTTCAACCGACAATGATAATAGCGGCAGTACGAAACCACCCGCACTTCTAGACTCAACTACTCTAGCAGCGCTGAAAAAAGCTGCGGAAATCAGTCGCAAAATTAATAGTGCCGAGTTTGAAGGCAACGGTTCAGGAGAAAATTCTGCAGAGGCTACTCTGCGCGCCAAAGAGGCCCGTTATAGGCGAATGCTGCAGCGAGATGATCGGGATGCGCAGGATATGGATTTAGGTTTTGGAAGTAGTCGTTTAGAAGATGATGCTGACGTAGATGAGTCTGGCTTTAAATTATCCGAGTGGGGGGAAACACCTGAGGGAAGCAAAAGTGAAGCAAGAGCCGACAGAAAAGGGAAAAGAAAAAGAGGTCCTAAAAATCGCAAGGGAGATCAAGATAGTACTATTAGCAAGCTAAAAAAGGCGAAAAATAATCAATAAATGATAGCTGGTAGCTGATAAAAAATGTAAAATTAGGGGCAAATCTGCTATATATTCTCCCGAGAAATGGTGAGATTTCCAATGGGTAAGGACAACTTCCATTATCTTAGTCGCTGCAAAAGTTAGTGTCGATCTTGATTATACATGTATTTGTGTTCACGGCTGCGGAAAGTTTCCATGGGCCTTTTCTGCTCTTAGTGTGATAGTGAGTAGAATACCCCCATCGATCCCTATTCACAAGAAAACTGCCAATATAGAGGCCTTGTATAAATAGCGAGCCGAGCATTTCAATCAACATTTCTCGATATAACATGATCTGTTAGAGCGGTACAAACCCGTTTTTCCGCCACAACCCTTTTTTGGGGAGCGCCTGGAGAGACATCCCGTGTTGTCTACATAGGCCCAAAAATTACTTCCATACATACTACTGCCCCATTAAAATTACTACGCACATGCCCGATATTATTAAACCCGCATCAGGGATGTGCGCGCGCTCGTCCCAAATTTATTTTTGAAATAAAATTTAAGCCATTTTTATTACAATTTACTCCTAAATTAGTGTAATGATCACCAATGGAGAATATAATTCGGCAAGCGGAAGTGCTAGATTTTAATACTATAAGTATGTGACTTTTTAGAAAATGATCACGGTAAATGTAGCTGTGTATGATACAGCGAGAATCAAAGATCCTGTAAGTATAGAATCGTATAAAAAGCTTTGTAATGTAAAGCAAGATGTCCTGTCAGTCAGTTCAGAATTGAAAAATTGTATCTCCCCTTTTCCTCCTGTTTTCCTCTCCGTATATAATACATACATGAGTCCTATGTTTCTTCCAAGAAAATTGTCTCATATCGAGTATCACCTGTATCATAATACGTCCTTAATGCAATACCTGAATCAATAGTATCAAGGAGTTGCCAAGCATGAAGTTTTCATTGAAACTTCTGATGCTACGACACAAAATTATTCCCATCTGAAACCAAAAAATATAAAAACAACATGAAAGTAAAAATAGGCAACCAGATGAAACACTTAAAATACAGAAAACAACTTTTGAAAGAAATTTTTGGAGTAATAATAATACGCGAAGACCATATTATTATACAATAAGTCAACTACTCTAGGAAATAGGTTTGGAGTCACCGGTTTAACCCCCGTGGGTTGCGTCCGTGCACAAATGTAAATAACAACTGTAATTAACAACAATAGCAACAACGTAGTTACGACGCGTCAACGTTACTAACTCCCCCATACCCTTAGCCGAGCTCCTGCGAGGCTTTCTAGTTCTTTTAGCCCTTACTTTGAGAGGGGTGTCGCTAGGTTTTGGTTCCTATGGGTTCATATCGTGGAATTCGTTAACCAGATCATGAAAGCCCCCAGCTTCAGTTGCTGGAATGCTTAGATCTTCTTCGGAACCATACCCTTTAAATCGTACCAAGTAGTGTAGTTTTCCATTGTTCCAATGAATTCCAATGACCTTATCTACTTCGAACTCCGGGTCATCGTGGTGTGTTTCCAGAATTGGCGGTGGACCTGAAGTTTGTCCCGGAAGCGGATGTGATGCTGTAGGAGATAGTAGGGATACATGGGAAACCGGATGGACTTTAGCAGACTTCGGGAGGTCAAGCTTATAAGCACATTTTCCGGCACAGCCAATGATCCTGAAGGGGCCACCTCTTTTAAAATCTAATTTCTTAGACGGTCTGTGAGATGTTATATTTCTATAGTTCAACCAGACGTAATCTCCAATTTGGAAATTCCTGGATGCGACCCTGTTTTTATTTGCCTGTTCCTCGCTCTCTGCCGAGTTTAGACAAATATTTTCAATAATGTATTTATTAATCATCTGAGCGTTTTTAACCAAGTTTTCTGCGCCAGATCTTTCAAATCGTATAGATGAAGGTGCGGGTGGGCCCGATTGTGGCGCAGAAAGTTCACAAATGATCTGGGATGTAAACCGTACACAGCCAAGAAGGGAGAAACACCCGTGATTTGGGAATCATGATTGTTTAAGGCAAATTCAGCCGATGGCAAAAATCCAACCAAATCGTTTTGCACATAATTCACGTAGGCTCCGAGGTACTGTTCGATTCTTGAATTCATTCTTTCGGTTTGTCCATCAGTTTGCGGGTGATAAGCTGTAGAGAGCCTGTAGTCTACTTCGAGGAACTTGCAGATCCAGCTCCAAAATTCCGAAGTAAATTGGGAACCGCGATCTGATACTACTGGGTCAGGTAGTCCATGCAATCGGAAGCAGTCTCTGTAAAACACGTACGCAGTATTTCGGGCAGATAAGTCGTTGCAGGGGGTAATATGAACTTGCTTGGTCATTCAGTTGACGACAACAAACATTGAATGGAATTCTTGGTCATTTCAGTCTTTACTTAAAGGTAATTCAACCACAAAGTCCATAGCAATGTGGCGCCATCTCTCCTTCGCGACGGAGAGTGGCCGAAGAAGGCCTTGGTTGCCTTCTCTGGATGGCTTAGTTCTTGAACATGTGTGGCAGTTTTTAATAAATCTTTTTACATGGTGGTGCATCCCGTGCCAAAAAAAGGTCCGTGTGAGTGTCGCATAAGTGGCTGCCACTCCTTGATGCCCAGCTGCTGGTAAGCCGTGGTGTGCAGAGATTATCTCAGTTATCAAACTTTTATCATTATTAGACTGGGGTACAACTAAGAGTCCTCGATAACGCAGCAACCCATCATCCCACTCGCATTCCGACAAGGTAAAGTTTCATATCCTGGGAGTCTTATTAACTGTTAAGGCATCAACTACCAATTTTGGTGATTCATCATGCAGGGTAGTTAGGCGAATACGTTCTGTGAAAGACAGATAATTTTGTTGTTCTGTAACTTCTTTGACTATGTTATCCTCCGTGTTTTCGTTTTCTATTAATTTATTTGCTGGCAGGTTGGGTTACCCCGTGCTAGAGGAAAGGTTGTGTGGTTTTAATAGGCGTTGCTTTAGAAATCCTTTCAAAGACGGGTCCAGTTCCCCACACGGTCGAGAGAGAGTGTCTGCTGGGCCATTCTGCTTACCTGGTCGGTAACAGATCTTGAAGTTAAAGCGAGACAGGAACTCGCTCCAACGAGCTTGTCGACGGCTACGCAATCGTGACTTCATGAAGTACTCCAAAGCTTTGTGGTCAGTGATCACGTTGACTGGGCTAGGCGAACCTTCGAGTTCTGGTCGCCACTCCTCAAAAGCTTGGACGATTGCGAGTAATTCTTTATCGTAAATTTCATAGTTTGACTCGGCTGGGCTCATTTTCTTCGAAAAAAGGGCAACTGGGCGCCAATTCCCCAAGGAATCAGGTTGCAGTAAAACGCCACCAGTACCACGGTCCGAGGCGTCCGTTTCCAAGCGAGCAGGCTGTTCCTAGTCGAAGTGCTGAAGCACTACGTCTTTAAATTTTGACTTTATTTCTCGAAATGCTGTTTCTTGGTTAGGACCCCAGTCAAAGGGAGTATCTTTTTTCATCAAGTCTGTAACAGGCATAACGACGGAGCCAGACCCCCGAATAAAACGACGGTAGAAATTAATAAACCCGATGAATCTAAAGACATCTTTGGTATTACTAGGTGTAGGCCACTTATCAATGGACTCGAGTTTAGTAGGGTCCATTTTGATTCCTTCAGTGAAGATAATAAGTCCGAGAAACCTAACCGAAGTCACATGGAATTCACACTTTTTTATATCAACCTCCAGACCTGCTTCATGTAAACGACTTGGTACCTTTTTGACATGATCTATGTGCTCTTCCATCGACATGCTTAAAATGAGAATTTCATCAATGTAGGCAGTACAGAACTTGTCGAGGTATTCCCTGAAAGTATCGTTAATATAATTTTGGAAGGAGCTAGGCGCATTTGCTAGCCCGAAAGTCGTCACTTGGTATTTAAATAGACCAAAGCGGGTTCGGAAAGTCGTGAGATTCTCATCACCTTTAGTAACACGCATGCGGTGGAAAGCGGAAATGACGTCTAGCTTAGTGAAATATCTAGCTTTACCTAAGAGCGACAAGGTTTCGTGTATCCGAGGGATGGGGTACGTATTTTTGATTGTTATTTCGTTCAGAGCTCTGTAGTCGACACAAAATCTGAGTCCGCCTCCAGGCTTCTTGACAAATAAAACGGGAGAAGCTGCTGGAGACGAACTAGGTTTAATGAACCCATTTTCCAAGTTCTCCTTGATATATTTTTTTAAGACTTCAAGTTCCTCGCGGGACATGCCGTACAAGGGACCCCACGGAGGTTAGGTCCCCGGTTTTAGCTGGATGCGATGATCACTGGGGCGATGTGGAGGCAGATTATCTGCTTCGATTTTTGAGAAGACCGGAAGAAAGTTAGGGTAGATTTTGGGTAATTTATTTCTGGGGTCCATGATTGGTTTATCTCTTAATGCTTCTTCAATATCTTCGATAGTAACATACATGATAGAGTTTTCGTTATTAGAAAGATGGGCTATGGAAATATCAACGTCGCATAAGTCAATGTCTACAATGTTGCTATAGTTTTTCTTAGTCACATGTGAATCTCGGTGTTGTCTGACTTCATCAGGAGTTAGGGCGTGAACGACTTCGGGAGGATTATCCGTGTGGTTTCGACGGTTAAGGTCTCTAAATTTTATAGTTTTTTTGTCCAATTGAAATCAGGGTTGTGATACTGAAGCCATGGGAATCCTAGAACGATATCGAAGTATGCTAAATTTGTAACATAAAGTAATATACTTTCTGAGTGGCACCCGATGGTAAGCTTGGTTTTGACCATGTGAGAAATCTTCCCAGACACCGAATCTGTCCCATCAAATACTTTTAACGTACGAGGTCTCACAAGGGGTACTAGTTGCATGTCATGATGTTGTGCGAATTTAGTATTAATGAACCCATAGGCTGAAGCTCCACTGTCAATAAGAGCAAGAGAAGGTATGGAAGAAGATTTATTGGATGAATAACATTTTACAACAAAATGACTCGTCTTCTCTAAAAATCCCCCATGAACAGCCACTGAGGATAACACTACAATCATGGGAAAGCCCTTTAAGCGAATTTTCAAAGGGCTTCGTCGTTTTCCGACAGCACAGATGCTTCGTTTACCACCTCAACAATACGTCCAGCCAAGGAAGGTTGGTTCTTTCGTGAACAACTACTGGACTTATGACCAGGTTCGCCGCAATAATAACATAGCCAGTTAACCCGTCGACGTTCCCGTTCTTCTTGAATGAGAGGGCCTCGGTTGCGGACTATGGCAGTGGAAAAATCCATAGGATCTACTGCGACGACATTTGAGGCGGGCTGAAGGTTAGCATCCTGAAATGGTGCCCGATGTGGGGAACTCCGTCGTCCATTTCGAGAGAGGAAATCGGTCAAAGCTCTCTGTCTGTTATCAATATCTTGGAATCGTGAAACTACTTCATCAAACGGTAGAGTGTCTATATCTCTTTCGTGACAAGTTGCTCTTTTGGGTTCGACGTTCATGTTAAGGAGGACAAGATTTCGTAATTGGAGCGATTAAGTCGTATACCTTGCTATGGTGGCGTCCTTCCGGATGTCTGCTATCCAGCTGGTGAAGGGGCAATTTTTCTGGTAGTTGGAGTGTAATCGAGTAGCTGCGTCGCTTGCAACGTTGGGGTCAGAAAACAATGTTGTCAGAAAATCCCACATGGACTGAAGGGTGGAGGATGTTAAGATTCCATCTTGTAACCAAGGGCGTATATGCATTTTGCTTTCTGAGTTCAGGAGTGAGTACACCAAGGCTATCTTGGATTGCTCGGATGGGTAATGACCAGCATTGATGCTCAATTTTAACATCAGACTCCTTCCAAGTTGAGAAGTCTTTCTTCTGCCCTGAAAATAGTTCGGTTTCTTTATGTTCTGCCGACCGAGGGGCGGGTCGGGTTCGGGAATCCAGTATTTCGATTAACCGTTCAAGTACTGAGTTATCTTGTGATCGTCTTCTCTCTTTACCCTAACTGCTTGATCCTGAATTTCGTTCCAACTCTTGAGCATATCTATGAGCGACTTGAGCATCTTCTAACTCCTGGGCGTGTCTGACGGCTTCTGCAAGCTCTGCTTCTTGCTGAATTAGAACATCATTTCGTGTGGTGAGTATCTTGAGAACGTCAAACATAAGACTTGGCCGCGCATTGAACCCTTTGGCGAATTGCTTGACGTCTGCTACGTCCTTCAGCTGCTGCAATTATTCTTCAAATTACATCTCTTGATCTGTACTTGGTATTGACTGTTCTCCAGTAGACATGATCGTGATTTCTGAGAAAAAAAGAAAAATAGAAGTTTGAGTAATGTTAGGCGACAGAGCAAATCCTTGAACTTTCGAGAAACAACATATGTCGTGTTTCTCTACAAGAACAAACAAAGACTTCCAGTTCATCAACCTGAGCAGAGCTCAAGGAAGGTGGCCATTCTGATCTAAGTTGAGGGGAGACACGGCCAGATCGAACTGCTCCCTGAACTTGTATGATGGTTACTCTTAACTGATCTGCCATTTCCCTGTTCGAGATTCCTGCTCTGTGAGGTGCGAGTATCAAAGTCACGTTGATTTATTAGATTATCCATATCGTTGCTGTAGCCTTATACCCACCTGTATTCTTTGATCTTGTGAGAGAAAGGGCGCGCGTCTGCGGACTGTTGGTGTCACGGTAGGCGATTACAAGGGGGAAAAGTGATAGCGGACGTACGTGGGGAGAAGTTGGCGATGAGGGTAGAGTTGGTATTGGTAGTAGATTATTATGGTGAGAAAGACAGAAGACTTGGCGTGGAGAGCCATGAATGCGAAGCCCTCTCCTTAATATAAGTACGAAGGGGTGCCACCCGCGCACCACCCCTCTCGCGCACCCTCCAAAAATCAACTCTGCAACTTCAAAATCAAATTACTCAGTCATCACACCCTGTATAATGGATTCTAGTGAGCATGCGATTCAATGCGCTATCAAGGATTTAAATGATGG
>JAKRRZ010001288.1:0-12203 GCA_022627015.2 Podosphaera aphanis
TTCCTTGATTGACACAAGCAATCTCCCTTCCCAAGTTTGTACCCAGCGACTTAGTTCCTCCGTCGGGTATCCATATCATCGAGGGCGTATACTCGGGGATCTTGACAAGGTCGATGTAGTGCTGATTTTCTCAGGAATTGCCCTCGGTGGGAAATAGTATTCGATAAGCCGAAGAGACAGTAGAGATAGAGTTAAGATTTGAGTCTAGTTCTGACGGAGAGAATGCTCGACCTGTTGAGAAAGCTCCAACTGAAATACATGTGGGCCTCTGACCTTGATCGAATGCGACTCTTCTTGGCTATCTCAGATATGCAGCTAACATACTGAACGTTTACAGCCGGCACCGCGTGAAGGTGAAGAGTTCGACTTTGCCAGCCAAACAGTCGTTTTGAGTCACGTGTAAAATTTGATATGGGGCTCTGATTAACACGTGATCCTCATTAATGGAATACCTCGCGATATGCCTTTCAAAAGGTCTGAAAATCGATATGCCTTTAACGAGGTTTTACTGTACATCATAATTTTTTATCTAAGTTCATAAGCAGCTTTCGATCCATCCTTGGACAAAATTTTGCTCTCCTTCAAAGTCATTTTCAAGATTCACAAATTGGACTATTTCCATGGGCGATAGCGTATTATCGTACGTTTGCCTATCTGCATTATTAACTGCATCAGCTATACGTCTGCGCCATTGATCTTCAAGACTGCGTCGCATGAATCGTGCCAGATTTTCTGATTGCTTTACCATGTCAATTCCTGACAAATTACATCCGGGATATTTTCTACGTTTGGAATCCAACGCCTCTAGAGCATGATCTCTACAGAGAAATAGTGTTTTAGGAATCTTTAGATCAGAGTCCAATGGAGGAAATACTAAAGATGAACGCCATGACATCAGGTCACGTTTAGAAAAATTGTAGTTTTCTCGGACCGGACGTAGCATATCTTCTGGAGTGATAAACTCTTTCTTTTCTTGTGACGCCAGGGGCGAATCAGAATTGCAGAAATCGATTGTAGCCCATTCCTTAGGTACTAAAATACCTGGGGTCCGAAAAAGTAGAATCGGGGATGCAAAAGCGTCAAAGCATCCAGAAGGACCCAGAAAGAGACGTTTTCTGAGCTTCTGGACCGTAAGCTTGGTAGAATGCTTCACAGTTTTATCTGAGCCCATGTTCCTGTCTTCGTTATTAATTGGTGATACTTCGTCGGCCTCGATATTGAGCCAGTCATATATTCCCTGTTTTGCTATTAGTCCAAGAATACGAGCGGGATTTTCAGGTGACGATGAAGATTGAGTCAGTGCTAGTGACGCAGCTAAAGTGGCACCCAAGAACTCGCCATAGATGATAATAGGCCTTTGAATGGAGATATCATTAGTGATTGGCGACAGATTGTTGGCTTCTTCTGATTCAGACAAAGGAAGAGTTGATGGCTGTTTCGGGAGAAGACTAGGTAAATATGTATCTAGAATATAATGCCAGGCCTGAAATACATCATGAATCGGGATGGGAAATGGATGAAGCATATCAGATGTTGACCCAATCTTTCGTAGATGAGTCTTGGCTACTGGTATATTCCAACGGTAGTTCACCTGGACTAAAGCCGCTGAGGTAGAAAAGAGGTACGATGGTATGGGCGGGTGATACTTCGAGAGATGGCTACCAGTCGTTGGTAGATAGAAGACAAGCGGGGCTGAAGGATCACGAAGCACATGATGATTGAAGATACTAAGATGGTTAGAGGTTTCTGTAGATACTTTCACTCATAATATCGGGTGGTACTTACTCAACGCGAATACTCCCTGAGCTACAACAGTTAACATCAATGCTTTCTTTCTCCCCAGCCCTTAGTAGTTCGCGTACCGATGGTGAAGACTCAGAATTGAAATTGGTAAAGGAACGGAATTGGAGTCGGAAGGTGAAGATCCGCAACCGCACAAGCCTCCCTCGAGCGGCCCAGAAGAGAGCGCTCATTTGCGTAGAAATACTGATCTCGTAACCGGCCACTAGCTGATGATTTAACCAAGGATAAGGAGAACACGATATATATTATGTAAGCTTTGGATGAGAAATTTTCCGCTTGCTGACAGATCTTTGAATCTTGAAGAGAAATTTGAGCTTCTTAGATCGTCAAGATTACATCTTATTCCGATCTAGCTAATGAGACTTTTATTCAACTGTTTTAATCCGTTTTTCGATAAAAGTGTATGCACTATTTATTTAATATATAAACTTGTGTAATTAGTTCTTCCTTGAAACTCTCGATTCGCCCGGACTCCCCCCTAATCGCTTACAGCCAATCAAATAGCATTATCTTGGTACCCCAGGCCTATGCCCCTTTCTCAAGCTCAGCCTTTTTATAGAGATTCGAAGGGGTAATTGAAGATACACCAAAAGTCCCACTCTTACGAATTCTAATCCTCTCTACTTCATGTTTCTTACTGTCATTCCAGACAACAATTGATAATCTTATAATACAATAATATTGAGAATTTGGAGCCACTAGACTAAGGCCTGGACAATAGAGCTCTAGTTAATCTTTATCCCATCCAGCTATCCTGCATCAAACATTGAATTGAAACCGTCTTGTCCAGGTCTGGATACAATCTATTCATGGCGTGCGATCACAACAATAGCTAACGAGCTTTTATCACGCGAAACTGAGTCAACCAGGATACAACAATTGGACGCCATGCCCAAGAGAGTATGGATGAGGAATGTCTTAAGCGTCACCCAGAGCGTACTTGCTGCTGCTGTACTCTATGGAATACTCTATATCACCGTGCTGGCTTATCAACAAGGATCTCTCCCAAGGATAACGGCCGCTTTCTATAACCCCCCGACTGGATCATCGCCAAAACTCTCTTCGACAGACGAAATTGAAATTGGCACACAGTTACCGACTTCCAAGTTAAAGACAGAATGGATAAATCCTCATGCTAACTGGTTCAACAGACCAGAAAGTTTAGTTGTTGCGCGAGATGATTATATGGGGAAAAGACCACATGTAGATACAGTCGCTAATCTTACCAGACTGGTATACGAGTGCAGAGGCTCCTATGAAAATATCGAGAGAATGCCATATGTTCATGATTGCTTAAAATACCTCGAAAATGGGGAGAATGAATATTTCTACATGCCCCCCCGAGACAAAAGAGCTAGTGAACAATCACCATCTCAATCTGAGTACCTTAACTCAGACGGACACAATAATACCCTCACAAGTTACCCTACCTATAAATCTGGTTCCAAGCACTCAGTTGGCCGATGTAACGGACCAATAATTCCTTATCATGTCTATTGGACCGGTCCAGCAACTTGGCGAGTAGAGCTCTTCCTGAAGTCTCACTTTTATACCCAAAATATCCCTTGCGTCCGACTTTGGATTTGGTTAGATGGAGATCGTGAGCCAGATGCTGTGCAAAAAATGCTCAACCATGATCTACTATTCAAGAAATTTCTACCCTTTGTCCAGCGTGGGGATATCGTACTGAAAACTTGGAAATTTCCTTCAAGGATCCCACTGCCTAAGACGGATAATACTGATGGACTAGGGTATTATAAAAACCCCGGGAAGCCGAATTCCAAGAATGAGACAATTGTCGCGAAAGGGCTAATTAGGGACTCTAACAACCAGGAATGGTTAGTTCTGACAGAAAAGCAAATGACTTTTTTGCCCGTTGCCGTTTCGGATGCTGTAAGGTTTATTGTCTTGCACATGTATGGTGGGGTCTATTTAGATATGGATGTTATTATGCTGCGGGATATGCGCCCCCTGCTGATCGGAAATGATCATAGTTTTGCAGAGCGTTGGGGTGGACACTCCTCCCCTGGGGACTATAATACTGCAATCATGTCTTTATCAGCAAATTCATCATTATCTTCATATCTACTAAGAGGTGGTGTCAGGATGGGACTCAACTTCCATCCACGCGTCATAGGCGTTATGGCCGTCAAAGATCGTCGAAATCAAGAGTTCCACATGTTGGAGACAGCTGTTTTCGACCCTATTTGGACAGAGTTTAATTGGGGTCGTTTGGGAAAATGTACAGTACCTTGTTTTCATGACTATGGCCAAGTTTTTAAAGGTGGAAATACGGCGTTCCCTCTGAAAGATGAGTGGGAAGCTTACGATGGCAAACAACTTAAACTGATCCCACATGAAGAGGGTGGTCACTTCTGGGAATTGAAAAGACACACTGATTCTGAGCTTCTGGCAGTAGCTACGCTGGAAGATGGAAGCACTAAGACTTACGAGAGAAACAAGTTGCGTAAATTTGAATATCACATTAAACAGGACAATTACCCACCTACCAATCGTACATTAGAAAATTTCTTCCGTGGCGCGTGGACTTATCATGTTCATAACCAGGTTTGTTCCATTCCACCTTTTAATTGGTAAATACCGAATTAAAACTAATAGTTTCAGTGGTCTAGGAACCCTGAGCCTTCAAGCTGGCTCAATGTGCTACAGCGTGCACAGGATGGTTTCTTTTCCCATGGCCGTAAGAATCCCTATGGTGAAAAATGGGATGGCCCTTCGCTCTCGGAGTACGACATGAGCTGGGAGTACGTTTAGTTCTTCAGCGATTTTGGAAAAGCGTTGCTGCTAAAATATGATGACCCAAACATAGATTTTTATAAACTCCAACTTGTTCATTAAGCTAGAGATAGAAATCTCAGTTAAGATTTCACAGGTGTAGTTTGACCTTTCTTTCTACTGGGCTGACCCATGTAAATAGTCTTAACCAACTAGATAAACATAATACGCAACGGAGTGTTTATAATAGCGGGAGTATAAAAAGGCGGGAGGCATTTCTATTCTACAGCATTCAATGATTAGAAACTTTAATAGAAACACATAAACTAAGAGTAATCACAAGACCAAATGTCGCGGGATCAAATGATGATGGTGAACACCAGAGCAAGTCCAAATATAAAGTCAGTTAATTATTGGATTCTACCGAAAGAATTTACGGTCATACCTTCCTATCTTTATATATACATATTCTTCCTCGACTATTATGACATGAAATGACACTCATTCTGACCAGCTTTGAAAGTTTGTACATGGAGTACCAGCCACCGAATACCAGCCACAAAGTACTTGCCACAGGAGTAGCCTCATGAGTGTCAGCCTTGTGAATCACAGCCACAGAAATACCACCCTCGCGGATATTCAGCCTCGCGGAAATATTAGGGTTCTGGCGCAGTCCGTACCAACCTCACGGGTCTATCCAGTACCACCAAATGGTCTATGACAGATATGTGATAATAATGTCATACCGCCCAATAACTCTCCTCTCAGTTTTAGGCAAAGGTTTGGAACGCCTCGTTGCTTGGCCACTCTCTTGGGTCGCGTTAAATGCGAAGTACTGGCATCACAACAGTTCGGAGCCGTCCCCTTCGCTCCGCGACTGATCTCACAGCTTGCTTAGTCCATGATGTTGAAACCGCATTAAACAGCAAGCTCACCTCCTCAGTACTAACCCTTGATGTAAAAGGCGCATTTGACGGCGTCCTCCCCGGACGACTAGTGCGCCGTCTCAGAGAACAAGGCTGGCCTGATAACGTTGTTCGATGGGTCACCTCCTTTGTCACTAACCGTACTGTAAGGATTCGACTTGATGGCTCGTCCGGGCCTATAATTAAGGTCCTCTGCGGCCTTCTCAAGGCTCGCCGGCATCGCCAATCCCTTTTATGCTTTACCTCTCTCCCCTTTTCTTCCTGGGTCCGACTAAAAACAGATTTGGGTACGCTGATGACGTTGCCCTTCTCCGAACATCGTATTCCCTTCAAGAAAATGCAGCATTACTGTTCCGAGACTTGCAAGAGGCTCTCAACTGGGGTCGGGAGGAAGGAATAACTTTTGACCCTGGAAAATATGAGCTCCTTCACTTCTCCCGCCGCAGAGCTGATCAAGACCCGAGGCTTACCCCCCACGTCACGACAGGGCTAATTACAATCTCTGAAAATCTTTCTCATCCCTATACAAGCTGGCTCGGAATTTTATTCGATAAAAAGCTTTCTTTTAAGTGGCACGTGCGCTCGTTAGCCTCCAAGGCCCTCAAAGTTAGCAACGCTCTCTCCTCTTTGGGTAACACAGTCCGAGATGTTCTGGCTCACTTGTTACGCCAGGCTGCCGTCGCATGCGTCCTTCCGATCGCCTACTACGGATCTGAGACCTGGTGGCCTGGCAGATCCCGTCTAGGACCACGAGGCCGGATCTCAAATCGTGTAGACTCTCTACTTCAACTGTTAGATAAAGTCGTACTCAAATCCGCCCGTGCAATTCTCCCTGTTTATCGAACTACCCCCTTAGCTGCACTCCATCGTGAAGCTGGACTGCCTCCTTCGGAGATCTCACTCAATGGACGGACTACAGCGGCTACCGCCCGCCTACGTCACCTCGACCCCCGCCACCCCCTACTCCGACGTGCAAATAGAGTTACTTTTCTAAATCACCCTACTTCGCTCGCCACGTACTAGCCATCCCCCAGGCCGAGCAAATCAACTAAATCGCCCTTCCTCCTTGGACCCCAAGAGAAGACCGAGAGGCGGCCTATGCTAGGGTGGGTGGCCCGCGCGGAGAATCCAAGGAAATGGCCAAACAAGCCTTCAACTCTCTTCTCGCTACAATTCCTTCTGGTGATATTGTTCTATATACAGATGGCTCAAAACAATCTGACGGCCTCACAGGCGCCGGCTATGTGGCCTACCAAGGAGGCGTGCAAATATTTCAGAAAAGCATTCCTTTCGGCAAAGGTGTGGAAGTCTTCGACGCCGAAGCCATAGGGGCCTTAGAAGGAGCAAAGTCTGCGCTGGCCTCACCAACCACAAAATTTGCGACAAACCTCTGGGTATTTTTGGATAACCTAGAAGTCGCCTCCCGCTTACTTACTCCTTTCTCTGGCTCATCCCAGGCTGTGTTCGACGAATTCCTTAAATTAGAACCTGAATGGCAACGCCGAATCCGTCTACCTCACATTAGGCAAGGTGAAGTTAAAGTCCGCTGGGTCCCCGGTCACTTGTCCATCCCTGGGAATGTGGCTGCAGACAAGGCAGCGAATGAAGCATGCTACCTTCCCCTCGCATCAGAACCCCCGTAATCTAATGCTGGATTAAAACGCTGGGCTAAGTCGCTTGTACCACTGGCATCAGGCAGGCTCTGGAGATGCCTTCTCCCACTATTAGAGACTTACCATCAACTGGAGATCAACACGGCACCCAGCAATTTAAAGGAATTACGGCTCCCTCGTGACACTCTAGGACGTATCTTGTCAATAAGGTCTGGTCATGGAGACTTTGCGGACTATCATGAACGTTTCTTACATCAGAATGCCAACCTTTTCTGTCGCTGTGGGCACCGCAAAGCTCCACTACACTTCTTTTTCTGTCATAAAGCTAAGAGACGAGCCAGACGCCTGCAAGGACTTCCTTACCTCCTCGGCACCCATGAGGGAGGCCACGTGTTGGATAAGTGGCTAAAACAAACCTGTTTCTACTCAGAAATATGTACCCGAGACCCCTTGCCCACTAACCTGACTGCATCAACGTAGTCCTATCTATAAAATTATTCATACTCGTTTCGCAGTTTCGGATTTGGTTAAAAAAAAATCAGAGGGAGGCATGGTGTTGGGATTCTGGACCGGCGCACGGAGGATATGTGTGGATGGTGCGACCGATCTGTTTTCATCCCCATTTGGGATCTATAATTTATGCGCGAGGAGCAGCTATGGGAACGCGCTCTCTCACACCTGTAAATTTGTAGACTTTATTGAAGCCCAGGAGTAACTCCCTGGCGTCTTTTGTCCCGACAGGGAATAAACAGAGCCCATGCTTCGTATGAGCCTCGGTAGACGTAAAATAAAGTCAATCAATCAATCAATGTGATGATAATGGGTCTACATGTAAACAAAACTTATAAAATATGTAATGGAAGCCGTTAAATATTCATAACTTTGCATCAAAATCTTTGTATTTATCTATCACAAATCATAGATCTGTATTCGTATTGTAGTACATGAGCTCTGTAATATCATCGTAAGTTGACTCCGTTCGGAAGATCTCAACAATCGCATTCCACCTGCGGGTCTTTTCTGGCAGTTAATCTATTTCTGTCAAGTAACGCCGAGCAGCGTACAAAGCCTCGCTGGCGTTGATGTACGGTCTTTGGGCCTATTTCTTTGAGATCATCTGATTCAGGCTTTCTCCGGACGGTTAGAGCTTCGGTGAGATGGACCCGCGACTCTTTTGAGGCACATCGAGTTACTTCTTTCTCACCATTGCCGTCGACATGGTCCGTTATCTCGGCCGCAGAACTCATGGGGGACTTTTGTTGTCTCGATCGACATCTTGAAGCTTTCTCGAAGCTCTTTGCCCATCTAGCTTCACTCTGTCCCCCGAATGCGCTTCTTGCGTATCGGATGCTGTCGGTTCTTACTACAGAATCTTTTGTGTGTTAACACGTAAGGTGAAAAATGCTCTGGTATATCATCGCTCTCTGCTGACTCACAAACTTTTAACTCAAATATATAAGCAAACGCGAGTCACGTGTTCAGGCTTTCGGCTATTATCCGGTTCTATTTGGCAGTACATGTAGTTAGCGGCACGGGCTGCCCCCGCGGCCCGTACAAGCGCCGCTAGTCTCTTTTGGTGACTTATTTCTCCATTTATTATTTTCTTTCGAAAATGATTCGTCAAAAAAATTAGCGGCGCTTATGCAGGCATGGGAGGGGCAAGGCGAACACGTGTGGGCCTTCAACAGCCGGCGGGTCGCCATGTAGATTACATAAAATGTATCATTCTCCAAACTATCCATCTACCCCTCCACAAGACCATCAATCCATGGACACATAACTGGTCGCCAGGAATCCGAGAGAGAAAGAGGATTACCATTACCAGAATGTCTCGCCATAAACTTGTAAAAAATCTTGTTTTGAACGACGAACTTGACACCTTTGATGGTGGACTAGATTATGACTACGATAGCGACAATGAAAATGGTATTTCAATTCTCCAGACACTTTAGCATTTCTCTATCCTAACTCGTTTTTCAGAACTCGGCAAAGAAGATTTAGGTTAGTTATCTTGTTGGCCGCCTAAATCTACCGCCTCTGTATATTAACAGACACTCAAGAAAATATGCGGATTGGCACCATAGCAGTGCGCGCTGAACTTCCGCCCTACACGAACTATATTACCGATCAGCAAATACAGGAATCATTATGGCATACATACTATGATATCGATAGAACTGTGAACTATTTAACACGGATGTATCCTGATAAATCGAAAGAAGCAAGCACGGTTGGAGAAAAAAATAAAAAAGGTTCGTCATTTTATAATTTCTGCGAATTTATTCCAAAACCTAGGAGCAAGCCGCCAAACGTGAGAGGTTAGTTGTGGAAATTTTTAATTTTATCGCTAGCAGTGCTGATTTGGTCTTCATAGACATACAGTCTAGAGAAAAACTAAAACATCTATCTTTCGCCGATTTTTTCAAAGAGACACCATGGCTTAATGTTCCATTTGAGTTGCAAGCTACTCTTCTACCTCCAGTAACACCAATGGGTGGTTTATTGGGAGGCTCTGGCGATCCTCCAAAAATGTCCAAACTACAGACTCTAGCAGCAGCAAGGAAGAAGATGGCCCAAGAGCGGAAATCAACTGCTAGTATGGCCACTGAAGAGCCTATTCATTTGCGTACAAGTAGATATGCTGGAGACTCACTGAGCTCTGGCGGGCAGTCTGCTTCTCCAAAAATCTCACGATCGTTTCCTATTCGGAGACGCAAGCCTTCAGACGCTGCGGAGCAAAATCTGGATCCAGCCAAGATGATAAAGCTAGAGCTAGAACAAGCCTCCCCGCGTGATTGTGTTTTAATTGACAAAGCTGAGCCATCAGAATTTGCAAATATCATGTTTAGCAACTCTACCCCCGAGCACCCACGAAAGAACTTTACGATAAACTTTGCTACAGAAGACTCTCTAACAACTGACCCTTTTGCAGGCCCAAGCCCCGATGACGTTGTTCTGGCAGCTCAGTCGAAAGGTTTGAGTAAAACTGTTCGTGCAAAAAAATGATGCGGCAACTGATGCAAATGCAGCCAGCAGCCAAAAAACAGTTCAATCAAAAACTAAGAAAGATAAGAAACCCAAACAGCTGATAAAAAGCATCGAATCCTTAACAGTAGATGAAGCGCCGAAAGTTAGAAGTAAGAAATTAGACGTACTGAAGGAATTCGGAAATCAGGCTGTAAAAAAGACTGCTAACTTTGTTGTAATTGGTAAGATCAAACATGATCTTTGTTCGCCATAATTTTAACATCTCTAGGCCATGTTGATGCCGGTAAGAGCACCATGATGGGGAGATTACTATTCGATCTAGGATTGGTAGATCAGCGCCTAATTGATAGATATAAGAAAGAAGCAGCTTCCATGGGAAAATCATCTTTCGCTATGGCATGGGTACTTGATCAAGATAGTGAAGAACGGGCGCGAGGAGTAACTATTGATATTGCGATGAAAAGATTCGAAACTGAAAAAACATCATTTACTATCCTTGACGCTCCAGGCCATAAAGATTTTATTCCAAACATGATAGCTGGCGCTTCACAAGCTGACTTTGCCGTACTCGTTATCGATGCTAGTACTGGGTCGTTCGAATCTGGCCTCAAAGGGCAGACCAGAGAACACGCATTTCTTGTTCGAAGCATGGGAGTGCAGAGAATAATCATCACAATAAACAAGCTAGATACTGTTCAATGGTCTCAAGAGCGCTTCGCGGAGATTGAAAATCAAATTTCTTCTTTCCTTACTACTGCCGGATTTCAGTCCAAAAATATCTCTTTTGTGCCTTGCTCCGGCCTTACAGGCGATAACATAGCTCGAAAATCAGCTGACCCTGCAGCCTCATGGTACACTGGTCTAACTTTGGTAGAGACACTAGATAACTTTGAACCCGTTTCTCGTGCTCTTACCAAGCCTCTACGTCTAACTATAACCGATATTTTCCACAGTGGAGCCCAAAATTCACTTTCTGTCAGTGGACACATCGAAGCAGGTAGCCTCCAGGTTTCCGAGAGTTTAATTGCCCAACCATCCAATCATACATTCTTCATCAAGTCACTAGAATATAACAATGAAGTCGTAGACTGGGCAGTGGCCGGGCAAAATATTGTTCTCCATCTCTCTGGTAATGAAGAACAAAATCTGAAAATTGGAGGTGTGCTCTGTTCACCCTCTAGCCCGATTCAGAATATTAATAAGTTTACGGCAAAGGTATTGGCCTTTGAATTCCTGCTACCAATGCCAGTTGATATTCACAAAGGACGCCTTCACGTTACTGGACGAGTGAAAGAGATCCTTGGTATTTTGAATAAGACGACAGGAAACGACATCTCCAGGAAAAAGCCCCGGCTGGTTAAGCCAGGTATGGTTGCCCGTGTTGTGGTGGAACTAGACCAAGTTGCACCATTAGAGGCACCGGGACGAATCGTATTACGCTCTGGAGGAGCGACAGTCGCAACTGGAATGTTAGAGTGAAACGATACAAGTTTTTCCCTCTTTTTCTATTTCTACAAGTCAGATCTTTCCATATTTATGACTTCTTGGGGTGAAGTCTTTTATGTATTACTGATTTGAGTTAAGAATGACGCCTAAGATTCAGTCCGTAAACGACAGTCAGAGCAGAGGCAGGTTTGATTACAAGCCCATTTAAAAGTTTAAAAATCCACACTCAAAGAATTTCTCAATAGATATGTAAAATATTAGGTACTAATAGATCCAAAACTATCTATTACTCATGATCACTTAAAATGCCATGTCCATACCTTTTTTTAAGGTTCATAGTAGGTTGTTACGGGACTACAAATAACGTCGATCCCTTCACACGCTAGCAGGGATTAATGTCGATCGCTATACAGTCAAACCTTGCTATAAGGATACCTCACCATAAGGATAACCTCTACACAAGGATTGTGGTCCAAGCGTCAAAGATATCTGCACCAATTTTGCCGATCATTTAACGATACCCTCCCCTATAAGGATAATCCTTAAGTTCCTGGTCCCAAAAACTTTTCCACACCAAAATATCCTTATAGATCCCTGCTAAGGCCTAAGGCCAAACTTGGTTTCAGGCCGAGAAATGCGTACCCATTGGTTGCTATGGGCTTTTTTGGAAGATGGCGCCAACAAGGTCTCT
>JAKRRZ010001289.1:0-12194 GCA_022627015.2 Podosphaera aphanis
TCCATCCAACCCGAAAAGGTCGCTTCTACCAATCCGCCGCCTTTCACCTCCTGGATTATCGATCTACAAATCCTACCGACACCTTCGCCAACCAGACTATCACGATCTTCTGCCTTGCTTCGGCGGGCCTCCATCTACTGACCCCCGGTGTTACGAATACCCGACGGAGGAAGAAAGTCGGAGGGCACAAAGTTGGAGAGGTTGTAATTGCTTCGGAAGGCCAGGCTTGGAGGGGGTCTACGAGAAAAGGGAGGATAGGGAATTTGGCAAGGGAAAGGGACGAGGTGATTCTTGGAGGGAGGATACCCGATTTTTTCTTTGGAATTTGCGACTTTGGGATTGTTGTGGGTGCCAAGGATTTTCGGTTCGGTTAAGTGCTGCCACCACTTTCAAAACTGGCTACGCTTCCTTTTGGAGGCGAGGAATACGGCTTCGTCCGTGACGATGGTTTTCGGCGCAAGTCAAGTTACCGCCGTGGAAAATCTCTGTTGCGTGGACGTTCGCGGCGGAGAAGAAAGGGAAGGCGCAGGGCGTCGAACCTTTGGCACAGTTGTGTCCTTTTGTTTTTCTTCTCTTTTCTTTTTCTTTTAGCAAACACTGGCTAGCAATAGTCAGAGAATGCATGTAATGTTGAGTCTTTAGAGATCACCTACACGTATCACGCCTTCTGGGTGCAGGGCTTGCACCTGTTACGATTCAATTCAATCAATCAAAGAGATGTGATGAGGTAGTTAAAGTTCAGGGGGGTCCAACTTCATACTAGGAACACTTTTTATATTAGAATCTTGAGAGAATTCTATCGAAATCCTTGATATTATCCTTGATGTGGATTTCTCAAGACACCATTCAATATTTAGCCGAGAGTGACATACTGCCCTTACATTGATAATTAGGTTTTGAGCTTATCCTAGTATGGCCTCGCTTAGAAAGGATCAACAAAACAAACTGCCATATTGGTATTGGTATAATGATCGGCAACTAAAACCCCTGCATAGGCATACTATCTTCACTTATCCATAATACCCTGTGTGTGAAATTCCCCACGCAAAATGTATCGCAGCTTCTAGTTTTGGTTCAAATAAAGTTCTGAATTCATTATTCTAATTATCTAGTTCATAATAAGTTATAGAGGCTGGTACTTTGTCGGGCCATCTCGAGCTTCATAAACAGCCCTGATCCTGCATGGCATCGACTCAACTAGTCTTTCCAACTCATTTTCTTTCACGGCCCTGTCCTAAGCTTCTGCCACAATCCTTCGAAGCTAATCCTGCGACCTATTCTTTCCCGGAGCTAAATCAGGATAGTGATATGCGATGTACTCCTTCGTCAACTTCTACTCATGCTCTATGGGATTCAGGTCAGGGGAGTATGGTGGCCATGTAATCGGAGAGATGTTTCTCTCCCTAAGCTCATCCATAGATTGCCTTACCTTATGAGGTGGGGCGTTGTCCTGCATCAGTTGTATATGTGGGTGACTCCAAACCATGTCATGGATAAGAGGTACTATCCTCTGACAATATCTATCGGCAGTTATACTACCCCACTCCTCCCAAATCAAGGAAGGACCTTTTTCGCTCCCATAAAAATAGCCCCAAAACATCCATCCAATTTTCTTCCAAACTTTACTTATGACACATATAGCGTCAAAGTTTTCATCTACTTAAATGATAGATTAAGGTTAGGAATCTCAAGTTCCAGACAAAGTAGGCGGTACCCACTTTTCTCGTGATCCAAATACTACTATGTCGTCCATCAGTCACTCAGGTCTCATCTGTTCAGAGAACTCTCATCCAATGTTCTTTGTTCCAGTGAAGATATTCTGTAGCGAACTCAAGTCTCTTTCTCTTCTTTTCTGCAGAAAGAGGTTGTTTCGAAGCAGCAATACGACGGGCGTATCCCCTTCCAGACATTGCTCGTTAGACTACCTTCTCACTCACTCAAAAATGAATAAAATATGCGTAGACGAGCCCGAAATAGGTCAATTGACGGTGTTCTGGAGATGATATAACAAAGGCTTCAATCTCGTCGACCCCACACTGCTCAAAACAATGGGGCGACCGCTACTTCTTTTTGGAGAGAGATGGACAGCATTTGCTGCATAGCGAGCCTGGTAATAGGTCACTTGGAGTCGTCGCGCGATCTTTTGGTAGCTGCAGCCTTTTCGGGCCAGAGTTCTCACCTGCCGATTTTTAAAGACGACGTATGATTAAGCTCTCTTTTGACATGATACTTACTTCAAGGCGTTGTTCTTTTGTCAATTTCTTTGCTCTGGAATGAGCATGAGATTGAAGAGAGGTTGATGATGGTGGAGGCGTCTGTGGACGATTCATCGTTGCAGTGATTTAGCTGAGCCATTCTTTAGCATCCTAAATGAATTATTTAACTTCGGAATTTTCTCAACTTACAATTGGTATATTTAAGACAATTTACTCAAGTGATGACGTCCTATTGAGGTCTGTGATGGTATCGCTGAACAATAATTAGTGAAGAGGCAGACGTCCGGCAGAAGACTCTGTAAATACGAGGCTAATCAGCATAAAGGGTCGGATGGTGCAGTGGTACACCGTCCTAGCCGTTCTCCCAAGTAGAGTCTGGGCAGCTTGGACACATGCCCCACTCGAGACAGGAGAAAGCTGGTTCGAATCCAGTAAGACCCGTTAACCACACTCTCTCGCGGTAGTGTTTTTCTCATAGCTTGATGAAAGCATATTCAGGTAACCATTGGTTTTTCCCGCTTTTCCCTGTGGTGGGTATTCATGGAAGAGGTTACATGTCGCAAGACGTTATCCTCGTAGTGGTATCTGCAAATGAAATCTGAGCATGAGTGTTCCAGAACGTCAAAATGAGTCATTCTTTGAGAAACACACCTTCCGTAATCATTCGTGTCATAGCTTCAGGCTGCATACACAACATTGAATTTTTTAAAAAAAAAATCAGCATAAAAATGACAATCCTGACAAATAAGGCTTACATATTTTAGACTTTGAGCTAGATGTCATAGGCCCCATAGACCCCCACTTTAAGCCCTGAAGCGAGATATATATTCTGCATAGACCCAACTGTAATAACTTACCGTAGCGGCACAATAAGTTATGTAGGAAACTTACTTAATTGAATTCCTGCGTTGCCACATCAGATTTATCCTGAAATGCCCTGATAATTCGCCAAATACAAGTATTACATGTATTGGTGACGGAATAAATTTAGAACTGCAAAGTGACGTCGCCGAGAATGTTGATCAAATGTTAAGGATTCATCCTGGTCCATCCTACGCGATCTGGTTGGTTCGTTTTATTAAAGCCTTTTGGCCAATGGATAATTGGTTGATACATAGATCAGCGTTAACTTAAGTTCTGTACACTTTTGTAGTGCCGGAACCTACAGACGACGAACAAATATTCATCCAAAGCCCGTAAAGGTATTCACTAAGCGACACAATAAAAGATGATTATTTTGCTCCTGTATCATTGCTACCATACCATTGCTACCAGTACCATTGAACGACCTCCCATGGTGCGAAGGTTCTGTTACCGCCGTTAGTCTCTTTGTTTTCTGATTGAAAAAATATTAAGATCATTAACCAATACAAATAGAAATATATGAGAAGAGAAGGGAAGGTGGTGCCAATTTTCGCTGTGTCTGATAATTAAGCAGTCGCACGAACGCATCAAATCATACATCGGATTCTGACAGATTTTATTTGTTGGATCTCATCATAATTATCTTGACGGCGATGATGCATGCCATTTTTTCCTGGATTTGACCTCAAAATAGCTTGATGTCCAGGCGGGTAATTTCTTCTTCTGCCGGACCGATGTTTCATAGATCGATTGGTCCAGGGCAGAGAGTGTCCTTGAGGAAAGAATGGCAAAGACTGGTTTATATTTCAACTCATGTACAATGTGCACGTATTCGCATCCGAGCGATTCGTCCATTATCGCACAAATAAGGGACAGTCATGGATTTACTCCTGCGAAGCGTAATTTAGTTCGTTTCGGAAGGACTGGGATTATGAGTCGCAAACACGTACGTACATGTATTTCATTTCTTATTCTCCTTTTCATTGTCCGCGTCTTTACAACCTATCCATTGTTAAACAATCCCTGATGGCTTCAGCTAGTTGTTGATTCTCGTTGCCTCCGCACTTTTGCCTTCCTCTTGGTAACCATCGCTCATTGTGGCACACCTATCGTCCACCCTCGTCTCAGACGATTCGACTGAGCATCTCAAATTATAGAGGGTCGTTAACAATCGCGGGTTGGTCACATGACTTCCTCAAGTACCGTGATGGAGAAGGAGGAGCAAGAATCTTTATCAAAATCACCCGAACTCCCCAAATACTCTCTTGCTCATTTTCAATCTACCCAACTCCACTTAGTTGGTCGAGCTTTACAAGTCTCCAAATGGATCTGGGAGCTTGTTCGACCTGCTTTCCTTACACCGGGACACCGTCGAAAGCTAGGCCCGACTGCCTATCTAGATGGCTTACGAGGTTGGGCGGCGTTCATGGTGTATTGGCAACATAATCAAGTCTGGGCTCATGTAAGCATGTCACCCGATAATATTCTAGAGAATGCATGGGGTTGGGACGACAATTATTATTTTTGCACTTTTCCATTCATTCGAAGTTTCTTTACCGGGGGTCACTGCGCAGTGGCCGTATTTTTCGTTATTTCTGGTCGAGTTCTAACTGCAAAACCAATGTCTCTACTTCATTCTGGAGATTATGTTGGCTTGGGTGACAATCTTTCTTCAGCATTGTTTCGGAGATGGTTACGACTCTATATCCCTTGTATTTGTACCTCAATATTGTATATGACAACCTGGCATACTTTCGGCATCTGGACCGCATACCCTGAACATAAATCAAATTGGCTCGACGAATTTTGGAACTGGTATAATGAATTTAAGGGATTTAGTTTTGTGTTTAGGTCGCTTGGCCCAACGTCACCACCATGGCTCACATATAATTTCCATATGTGGTCCATACCGGTTGAATTTCGGGGATCAATTCTGGTCTACACATCACTGTTTGCATTTACAAAATGTACGCGGGACGCGAGAATGTTGCTAATGATAGTCTTAATCTTCTATTTCACGTATATTGTCGACTCTGCCCATTACGCCATGTTTATGTTTGGCATGCTTCTATCTGATCTCGATCTTCAAGAGAGAGCTGAAGATCTACCGAGGATCTTCTACAAAGTAAGGAACTATTTAGGCCGCTGTATAAATATATTTTGGGTTGTTTTATTCGGCATTGGTATGTATCTCGCCGGAGTTCCTACACAGCATAACGACATACCTTCGCTACGAAAGTCACTTGGATGGTACTATTTATCATTTTTATCACCTACACGAGTCTTAGATTATAAATGGAATTACCTATTTTGGGCTGCAGCGCTACTTGTTGTCACAATTCATCGTCTCACATGGTTGAGAGGCTTCTTTGAGACTAGATTTTGTCAATATCTTGGTCGAATATCATTCGCCTTGTACCTTGTACATGGCCCGGTACTCTGGACTCTCGGTGACCGGCTCTACTTGGCAGTTGGATGGATTCGAGAAGAACACGTCGAAGGGCTAAAAAGTTGGATAAACTTGCATCCGATATCAAATGGCGGGCCTCTAGGTCTAGAGCCAAAGTTTCTCATCCCTAACCTTATTCTTTTGCCCCTGACGCTGTGGCTATCTGAGGTAGTAACGAAATTATTTGATGAACCAAGTGTTAGGATAGCTCAATGGGCATATCGAAAGACCCTACCATCTGATGGTTAAAGTTAAACTATCTATCTTGTTGGAATTAGTGCTTAGCCTAATCCTTATTCTGATACTAAGAGTGTAGATCCCCGATAAGTAACGACTAATCTATTTGAGTTTAGCGTAACTATCTTAGCTCAAATCGCCATTAGTGTTGGTAGGCGTATTCACTAATCAACTGCTAGCAGTAAACTGTGAGTGAGAATTGAATTGTCTCCTCCTCCCTGTCCCAAGCTAACTATATATTTACATAAGATTTGATGACTAAGGCATTAATCACTTGATACTGACATAATAATCCTACACTGGCAACTTTTCTAAATTGTGCCAACCGAGAGACCATACAAATAAAATGGAAGCTTGTTATGGTTTCCGCTCTTCTCGCGTTCTCCGCTGAACCCAACCTTCTAGTCGGATTGTCAATTCGTTTTTCGAAATAGGTGTCTCAAGCGCTTTATTCGGTGATGCCTTTGTCATCGCATCGGCTGGATTACTGTCACCATGGATCCATCGAATATCGTCAATTTCCCTACGCTCATAGGACTGACGTAGCCCCATGATGTCGATCATCAACCGCTTTTCATTCGTACTGCCAAGCTTAACGAGGCATTCATACAAAGAGTATGAATCAGTGCATGCTGTGATCGGAATGGATGGTAGATATAGTTTGGTGGTAATAATTTGCAAGGTGGTACTAATAGCGTGGCCTAAGTCAAATCCCCCGACCATTCTGTAGATCTCGCTAGCTAGCACGCTACGAGTCACCCGTTTACACTTAGTTGACGACCAGTGTACGATATTGCCTTTGATTTAAACGATTCCTCAGAGTTATCGAGTTCGTTGGTGAGGACAATTACATAACCAATTTGCAAACTTAAGTCTTTATTGTTCGCAAATGATCCGTCAGCAAAAACCATTAGTCTTGCCTTCTCGAGGTCCAAAGAGATATAGCGTAGTCCCCGCTGATTATTGTTCATTTGCCACTGGATGTTACAGGCTGCGCCTTTCGCGTGTTTAGGGATAACCGAAAGGTTGGAAACATTGTACTAGGTTCGGTCTTGGATGAAACTCTCCGGCTTTCATACATAAATATAGTCATAATTTCTACATGTACTACGCAGATGGTTTTGTAGTTGTTTCTTCGGCATGATGAACATGTAGTAGGAGGGAGGAACAGAGATAGTTATATGGGCAGCTCCTCTACTAGACTTACTTTCGAAAGTCGATTAGAAAATAGACAGTATTTGGCCACCATCCTTTTCTTATTTATCGTTTTGGTGCTTCGCCCCTTCACACTGGATTCGCTTATTTAACTTTTCGATATCATCATTAGTGGGATTTTGAGTCTGAGCTGCAACTGAGTGGTCGAAAGTTGCTTCCGGTTGGCATATCGAGGCGAGGTATGCTCCACGTGCTCGCTGTTTGGTGAATTGGTCCGCATGGTTTTTGCCTTTTTCGACAGTTGCAAGCTTTTCCGCCTGTCCCTTCTGCACGACTGTGACTGATTCCGCGTCAACCGACACACGACATCCATTGAAGTCGATTCTGTCGTTGTTGTTAATAATTTTGAGAGGTTTAGATTTAAAGCCTGCCTTTTGGAGTTGTTCTACCTCTTTGGCTATAAATTCCCTCGTACCAAGATGAAGCGTATCATCAGTTTGAAGACCAGTCATACCAAAAGGCTCCCCTTGCTTAGTCACGAGCAAGCACGGATCATATGATGACATCTCCATCTTTAGGTTTTCAATATGGCGAGTCTGGTAAGTCGCAAACCAATGGACTCCATATTCTGAAATACAGTAAAGTGGCTTTATAACATGCAGAATTGTTCCTTCTGCAAATTTGTCTTTTAATTCGACCGGTAGGTGCACAAAAACTTGTCGTTCCAAGGTAGTCTTTGACTTCGGGTAAGCTTGCGTTATATCCCGACTTGCTAAGATACAATTATTTCTGAGTCGAAGTGCAGGTGTTAGCGCGAGAAGCAAGCGCTGGCTACTTCGTTGTATCGTGGGTGACTGCGTTAGTATTTGAAATTTGTCAATGTCATTGTAACCCTGAACAACTAATCGTGATTTTTCATACGGCGTGTCGGTATTCTTGCCCTTTATTTCACGCACCATGCGCGACTTAAAAATGCGAGTGCTGCCATGTAGACGTTCATCGAACTGAATTGGTTTGAGAACGCCAGTCTCAAAGAGTTCTTCTAGTTCTTTGTCGTTCGACGCTTCGAAGGGTGTTCCCGGTGTCGTAATAATTCCTTCAATGCGTAGCTTCATAGCCAGCTCCAGATCTGATCGTTCTTTATCAGAAAGATATGTCGCCCTTATCTTTCGCGGACGACCACGTCGTCGTGGTTGCTCCACTACCGGGTATTCAAACGGTAAACTTGAATCATTATTGGTGGTTTCGGGTATGTTGCTAGAAACGTCCTCCAAGGTGATAGCATCTGGGTGTCGGTAATAAGGCTTAACCATCGTCACACGAAATCTCACAGCCCCATTGACAGTGTCAACTGTGATTTCATTGTCTGCCGTGGCTAAAACTTTGTAAGGGCCTGTCCATTTGCCTGGTTCGCGATACACAAGGACTTCCTCGCCAATTGCCAAGGCTGCTGGCAACATCGCGGTTGTATTAGGACCATTACGTGTATTAAGAGCATCATTGACTTTCCTTTTCGCCATCAAGTTGCGTAATTCCGTCATTGCCTTGTTTACCGCCGCTGCTCGCTGCACCATTTTTTGAGATGGGGGTGAGTCATGTGTCATTCGGGGGAATGCACCATATACTAGGAGTGTCGGTACTAAACCATCAGGATCGACAGTATCGTTACACGCTTTAACCGCCATCTGTAAGCGGACATCACGAGAAACTGTTATACCCAACTCTTTTGTTATAATCTCAAAAGCACGTCGGAGGGGCGCATGGTAACGCTCGACTTTTCAAATAGAGTTGTGCGATTCCACTGGGACCTGCACGCATGTAATACCCATAAGCTTAGCACTTGCTTTGAATTCTGTTGATGCTAAATTTGTTCCGGGGTCATGAGAGATAATGTCCGGGGGTCCAAGGTAGGTGTCGATCCAGCATGCGCGGAGCGCTTCCCATGTATGTGTTGATGACATACTTTCCAAAAACCTTGCTGCTTGATAGGCCGTTGCCCAATCAACCACGTGAAGAACTGGACTGCCAGTAAGGTACATTACATCCACAATAATTTCATAGTTAAACTCCCGATCATCTTTCAGAATAAACTTAAAGCGGCGTGGAGCGCTACCTTTAATCTGACAGTGATGACAAATTTTTGATGTCATTTCTAAGATATTATGATTTACTTCATGACCGGATAGGTGAAGAAGCTTGGAAAGTCGCGCGACAGATGGATGCCCAAAACGAGAATGAAGTCTGAATAATTCACTTTGCGTTAAGTACGCTGTCATAGCTTCTCTTTGGCTGAGGAAGAACCATGGATGGCCCCACTTTCGAATGACAGGTATATGATTACCATCTTTTGTGATCAAAGCATTAGTAATATTGTTTAAATAGACTCCTAGATTGTCCATATCCTGAAGACACAGGAGAAATGGTGTCGGTGATGGCATTATATGAAAACGAATTTTACCGATTGTTGTATTAACCACCACGGCACCAATTGAATTAGGCGGCTCCCCAGCACCAAAACGAACGGAAATACTACCTTCCCACGTTTTGTCAAGTTTCAACGGAGGAATTTCTTGCTGCAATGCCAAGAATTGTTTGAAACCTCCAGTTGAATTTTTCGCAACACCTGTGTCTGGAAGAATGCCTTGAAACGATGTCTGTGGATACCGATCAAGTATAAAATATTGAGTCTCAACTTCATCAAGTGGAATATTGTATTTGGATAAGTCAGGTGCTATATGATATGAGAAAGCATCGTTTGCTAGTTTTTCAGATGCACAGAAACAGTTTTTATCATTTGCGGGAGCACATGGAGACGTAAAATGTGACGTAGATGTGCCGCCGCTACTTGATATGTCGTCCTTGTCTTCTATGGAACTGGTTTGGCTATCGTTATCACTATCGTCTGATTCGCCTTTATAACTCATTAAGAATGATCTATATTCTTTGGAGCCACTTTTACGGCCTTCATAATGCTGGTTGCGGTTGTATTGTTCGCGAGCGTGTTGCTGTTCTCTCTTTGTATGTTTTGTGGATCAACAGCGTGGTTTATAACAAACCCAACACTTTTTATCCCATTTCTGGCTATTTTTCGGATGTTTTTGATAACTATCTCGATTTGTTTGTTGACTATAACGGTCTCTGCCGTAAAATCGACGGTCAGTATAGAATTGTTGTTGTTGGAAATATAATGATTGTTCCCGGTCGGTAGCAACTTTGAGAGAAGATCTTAGTTTAGAAGACAATGCTTCAAATGTTGAAGGTGGATCATACAGAGCCATTTCAAAATCTAGGATTCCTTTAAAAGCCCGCTCGGTGTTAATTTTGAGTTGTAGGTCTCCTGCGAAGCTTTCACCAAGGGCGCGTTGGCACAATTGAAGTCTATCCAGGAGAGCTGTTAGTATTTCAGCTTTTGATTTTCTATGTTGCGATGGATCTGCTACCATGGTCCCGAAAGTCATTGACGTCCAATCGGTATAATATTGGTGATGATTAACTTCTACATCAAAGTGTAACTTAATCTTTTTTTACATCGCAGCGAATGTATCTGACATAGGAACATTGTATGTAAACCAATCTTGTGCTCTTTTGGATAAAATCATAGGAAAAATGGCGTGCATCTGTGAGGGTTTGATTTGTGCTATTTTAGCTCTGTTCATGAAGTACCGGATTTTATCATCAAATATATCATATGGATCACCGCTGTAGCTGTAGATGTTATTCCAAATCTTACTAAAGGTCGCTGCAGCGTTGAGATCTGGTTCTTGGTTTAAAAATTCGAGAGGAGGTATTGTCTGGTAAGCTAGGGTATTGGCGACATCATCTAAGCCATTATGGCCTATGGGATCTATTCTTTGATCCATACCAGCGTTAAGTGCAATATTCTCGTCGCTCTTCAGGGGCTGCTGAAATTGGTACGTTGTTGGATATGCTGTACGATATTGTTGGGAAACTTAAGCCTTTTGATCTTAGTTTGATATTTGGGGAGATTCGCCCGGAGGGAAGGTTTTTCGTCGATATTTGTGTACTAAATATTTAGGGTGGATTTCTGTCATTGAGCCAAGTTCGTCTTGATCTCAAATAGGCAGCTTGTCAACAGTAAGAAGTGATTTGAATTGTGGAACAATATGCCCCCTAAGAGGTCCAGGATAGACACCATGCTCCCTTAAGAAGATTCTAAGACGTTTTTTCAATACTGGTGAAAGTTTCTCATATTCCAGCTTATCCCACTCGCCAAATTCTTCTTGAAAATCGAAAAGAAGTTCGGTATCGACCGTAGCTTGATTGTTCATCATGAACTCAAAGACCTTAGTGTTAAGTTGAATGTTAGAGGCATCACTAATGCAAAATGGTTCACCGACGAGGTCAATGTCAATAAGTTTAGTAGCAGTTTGGGGGAGGCCTATCTCTTTTAAACATGATAGTGTCTTTAACTCCTTTCGGGTATCAACTAAGCTTTCGTTCTCTGCTGGATGTTTGCCCATTTTGCCTTCACAGCCAGGAGTCTTATTCTCCGTATTATCCATGAAAAGCTTCTTATTTTTATTTTTTATTTATGAAATTTCCAAAAAACGAAATGATTAGATATCTGGTGAGAATCCCAAAAAAATTGGATCATAAGATGAGACGTGATAACCCTTTTGAAGGTAGGGCTTTCACTATCATCAAGAGCAGAAGGTATTATCACTGAAATAAAGGCGTATCCTCGTATAGTATGTAGCACTCAATTGTGACAGGGCGTCCTACCTAGTAGGAGGTATCACAATCTGAGTCTCTTCCACCTTGCGGATCTGAGTTGCCTATGGAGAGGCAACACTGATCAGGGTTGGTAGACGTATTCACTAATCAACTGCTAGCAGTAAACTGTGAGTGGGAATTTCATTGACTCCTCCTCCCTGTCCCAAGCTAACTCTATATTTACATAAGATTTGATGACTAAGGCATTAATCACCTGATACTGACATAATAATAACGTCCTTTTAATGCGCCAGGACAAATCCATCGAGTCCGTGCGGTACACGTGACTCCATCAACCGAATAAGGAAATTTGTTACTGGAGCTGTATATGTAAGCAGAAGACTGCTTGACTTTGGCCATATCCTCGAATATCAGGGAGGGTCGGATGGTGGTGTGGTACACCGTCCGGGCTATTCTCCCAAGTAGAGTCTGGGTAGCCAAGGCACATGCCCCACTTGAGACAGGAGAAAGCTGGTTCGAATCCAGCAAGACCCTCACACCACATTTCTCGCCTGGTCATGTATGTGACGATGTTGAAG
>JAKRRZ010001290.1:0-12190 GCA_022627015.2 Podosphaera aphanis
TGGACAAGAAGACTAAGTCTAGCGTGCTTTGGGATCCTCTGTTCTTCCACGTGATTGTTCCCTTTGGAAGGATGAGTTCCATATTTCTTTCTCCTAGCATTTCAATCAGATCCTCTGCTAGCCTATGTTTCTGTACACATTATTTTAATGTATAGAACCTTAAATTAATGTTTTTTTTCCCGAGGGTCTGTGGTGCAAACTACGAGAAGACTTTGTCGCGAAGAAAGATGAGAAAAAATCATCACACCAAATAAAAAAGGAGAGATAAAAAAATTTCCTGTAGGGTTGAGACGGATCGATAGACGAATTGTTCACTCTTATCGGATCAGGGACGTTTTGGAGTGAATAATGGAGTTTATCGATGGAGCATCACTTGCCCTAAAAAACTTCTCTTCAACACAACCCCAAACAACATAATTACGTATCTTATATACCAGGGGTTCTTTAAGTCAAATAGCTTGTTTAACGGGTATTTGATACGGCCAGATGATACCCTGTGAGGACGATGGAAGGTACTGAGTGGAGGTTACTTTAGATGGATTAATTAAAAAATTTCATCATTCGCAAAAATATGCTACTGGTGCTCTCAGAAAATTTTCTATTGAGTCTCTCCCATCACAAGATATCGCTTTTGGAATGAGAAAGCATTTGAAATAGGTAGGTACACATAACGTAAGTTGCTTATATGAACTATCTCAACGAACGATCAAACGAGAAATTTGGGATGCGACGTGAACAGGAAATCCTTGAATCTAGTATGACATTAATTCTCCTAACTGAAAATGAATTCACAAGGATATTAATATGTATTTGTTCTTCGAGGGTAGCGGAGCGGCGACTACTTTCTGGTATTTCGAGGGAAGTTTTCTCCTGGATATAATCAGTTATTGAATAATTTTTACTCGCTTACTGATCTTCAGTTAGTGATGAGAAAAGAGGTTGATGTGTTGTGTTCTGATGGCAATTTGATGGGAGCAGAGTTGGTCGATTGTCGACCCGCGATGAATTGTCGACGGTAAACGGTTATTTTTGCGGGGGCTCCAAGTGACCTAGCGCCCGAATAAGCGATAATTTAGACCGTAAATATACAATGATCTACCTGAGGTTACAGGGCTACAGGGGTAAAATTTTCGCCCTTGTAATAGATTTATGTACACATTCACATAGAAATTTGCGCCTTTGTATGTACAGAAATCTATGGCAAGGGCAAAAACTTTACCCCTGTAGCCCTGTAAAAGTGCACGTGTATCGACTACTATCCTCTCGGGGCTCACTGTACCAGATTCACGAAGTGATTAGTACAGAAGTCCAAATGAGAAGATAGATAGATTCCCTCTCTCCATTTTCCTACGAAGTTCCTCTATACATCTAACGCCGTTCCCAGCACGCTAATAGTACAGGGGTTGTCACGCTAGTAAACTAAGCTAGCTGTATTATTAATCCTCAGCGCTTTTGAGGTATCCACATACCCATGTCGATTCCCTGTATTCTTGCGGGCCCTCAAAAACGCTAGTAAATTCAGGACCCTTGAGAGAGAGTACAGAATGGAATAGCATAGAACAGTACTATGCTGCTAGGGTAAGAAGGGCACAGTGGGGCCAGACCTCGCTTCAGGGGTTAGCCCCTACTAGTGGGTGAACTAGACAGGGGCTGATACTGCTGCCTGATAATTCAGAGTGTCTATGATTACCAAACGATAACCTCCACAGAGCTTTTCTCAACATCGACTTTGCGACAACCATCATTATCACATTTTCAATAATTTTGATCTTGAAAGCTCCATAATTATCTCGCCTATCATACATAGATATTTTGTCAGTAAAATTAGAGGTATGTTAACATGCAGGCTGACGATTCAGTTGGCTGAGTTGTCTTTAAAATAGATGGATCAACCTTAAATACCCCCTTCCACGCCCTCATCCAAACGTTTAAGCAGAGATCGGTGCATAAAGGTGAATATTTAGGCAAGAGAATGGCACAGAAATATTAGATAGCATAGATTAAAGCGCTTCACGACGCTGGCATAAATCAATCAAAAATTGCAGCCTAACTCAACATTTCGCGAAAGCAAGTTGGTTACTCTCTTCGCCGCGGATCAGTGACGCCCAAGAAAGCTCGTGGTCGAAGTCCATCGCTTTCATCCGAAGATGTCGATAAGATTGAGGAATTTATCAAAGAATCTCCTGAAAACCGACAAATGACCTACTTTGAACTTGCAAATGGACCGTTCAAGCACTTTGGCGTGAGTGAGAGAGTGATAAAGAGTGAACTTGAGAAAAGGGGTTTTAAGCGCTACACAGCGTTGAATAAGCCTACTACATCTCCTGAGATTAGAAGGAAGCGAAGAGAATGGGCTGAAGCCCGCATCGATTGGACCCTTGAGCAGTGGATGTCCATCCTTTGGTCAGATGAAACTTGGGCAACAGATGGCCATCATTCGAGACGCTGGGTTACCAGAAAGGTTAGTATCCTACTGTCCAGCTTGGATAACTCACCAAAACTAAAAACTTTATCAAGCCAGGGGAGGAACATGACGTTAATTGTATTGTTGAGACAATCAAGAAGAAGATTGGTTGGATGGATGTTTTGGGCGTCCTTTGCGGGGTCTGAAAAAGGTCCCTCTCAGTTTTGGGAGAAGGATTGGGGGTATATCACTTCCTCAAGCTATTCTGAGAGGATAGTACCTCTTTTAGACGGTATGACTAGATTTAGACGCGGGCTTTCTGTCATGCAAGACAACGCTCCTCCCCACGTTGCCGCGAGGACGATGGAAGAGTTCGAGGAGAGGTCAATCACTCCTATTGATCGGCCCCCTTATTCGCCCGACCTCAAACCCATAGAACACGCCTGGAAAATCATGAAAGATAAGATCAAATACAAGTATCCGGATTTGAATGGGGGCAAGCGGCGGTCGTCAGATCAAATTCGTGCGATCGTGAAGGAGGCATGGGATTCTGTGAGTACACAAGAACTCACAGATCTCATCGAAAGCATGCATGACAGATGTCAGGCCGTAATCGATGCCGACGGAGGCCCAACTAAGTATTAGTCTCTAGATTCTTTCCGCCATATTTGTAGATTTTGTAGTTAGATAATCAAAATGTTCAAAAGAGGCTTAGTTCTAGGAGCTCGCTTAAATGTGCAAAAACAACCGTATGGTAAAATCGCCATACAAATTATCCTTGCCATTTCATTAAAGCGGGGCACGCCTTTCTTAACTAGGACTAACGGACCCATTAAACACCCCTGTTTTGGACCCACTGTGCCAAATCTACCCATGAAGCTTAGTAGGCTATGGAACATTCTGGATATATGATGTTGGACTGCATCTTGGCGATGTAACATGTATATATATATATATATATATATATCAGCCCACCTTTGTAGTATTATCAATAGTATCAATTAAGTTATTCCTATCTTTAGTCTCCGATTATCATCTTCTGCTCGTATCTGTGATCCCTAGCTAATTTACAATTCCACTTCTGCTCATAACTAGTTACAACACCCGCTCGACTGTCCAATGGAGGATCACCGACGTAGGGCCTTGTGAACATATTGAGGAGGAATAACCGCATAACGTCTCTATACTGCGGCTTCTCTCCGACCCTCGCCTTGATCCACGAACAGCCCGATGGATAATTGGCCTCCAGAGACTCGCGCAGTTTCGCAAAGCGAACCTTTTCTTAGCGGAAGACGGGGCATAAGGATAATCTTTTGCTGGCGACCTTTTGCCGTTGAAGTGGGGTCATGTTCAACTTCCTCTGTTCTTTCATGTATAATTTTTCACATTCTTGATATCCTTTTCTCTGGGCCTTTGACTTTAAGAGCCAGGTTTTTTCTTCTTGTAAAAGGTTTTCCTGGGACGACGCACGGAAACTCTACATAGCTCTATTTAACTGTTCAGTGTATGAATCTAATAATAATATATCTCTGATAACTAGTCAAATATTTTTGGAATAGAAATATTATTTCGGAACGTTGTCTTGTTGAAACAAACGCTGTCTCCGACGTTGGAAAAGAGCTTGCTCGCGACTTCATGTTATAAAGGTAAGAGCTTACGGAGGATATATTGACTCAAGGTTTTGGAATGATGATGAGTAGAGTGAGTATTAACTGCTGATATTATTGATATTCAGAACTACATAGATTTACGAGGTAGAAGAGGTATCTTATATACATATATGAGATGGTTAAAGTATCGCTTTGATTTCCCAATTAAGCATCATGGATCCTTCGAGAATCTTCCAACAGGTAGTATGATCTAGAAACACCGCGTTAACAGTGTTCTGTCAATTACCTGCTCATTCTGGAATCGCCTAGAAAGTTTTACCTTCAGTTCCAGTGATGATTACCCTTATCATCGTAATCTCAACCATCACCAACACAACACTTCATCGTCAATTGCAACCAAACAAATCACCAAAATACCTTTTGGCTGCTATGAGATTCATTCTATCGATAGTAAGTTTCATCCCACCAGTGTTAAAAAAATGCCAGATCAACCTCTAAATTGGGTATCTCTACAACCAATATTGCAGGATAGCTTCTTGGATCTTTTTGTGTCTCCAGAACAAACATATCCGATACCGTCGATTTTGGTCGATTTTTCTTTGTTCTATTTGACCGAATGATCATTTCCCAATATCCAAGAGTGCAATGATGACGATCTAAGGCCCACTGCACACTCGAGCCTCTGATGCGCCTTCGAAAGCCCCCATTTCCACAGCCCTCATATCTTTTTAATCTCAACCTACAGTCACACAGGGAACGTCTCTTTCTTTTTCTAAAGGTCTAGTTTTCGTCGATTCTTTTATTGCTTTGGTCCTTCCATTAAGAATAAAAGGAGCTAGACCTCGCTTTTCTTGAGACGTTAACTTCAATACTTGTCCACGCATGGGTACTGCTACATTATTTGATGCTTTTATTCGATACATGGCCACTGTAGCTCTATGAAGACCTAGAATTCCTGCCACTTCTGCTTCATTTTTGTCCTCGGCCAGCAAAGAAGTGATGGAGGATATTCTGTGTTGTGAGAGCTTTCTCATTCTGGAAAAACCAAAGAATATTGGTATAAAAAGTTGTAGGATGGAAGCAGAATCGTGCTCTTTACTTATGAAGACCATCAAACAAAAAATTATAAAATAGCTCCATGTTAACTGCTAAGTTATGATATTGATGAACAGAAAGGTCTCATAAAGATGATAATGTAGATTAGTTCAATATTATTTTTTGCTTTCAGTTAATTCATGCAACCTGGACATAATGTCCCGTTGTATCTTCAGATCTTACAGTCTATATTATGTGGTGATCCACATACTTTAACACGAGATAACTACGTCAAGCACATCCCTCTATTCATGATACGGCGCTAAGGTACGACGCTCTTATTTTACGTTTAGCCAAAACATCCGTATTAGCCATGTAATCAACATTAACACGTAGTTCTGACCCGTGGTGAAATGACACGTTCAAAATTATGCAATAGAGTGTAGATGCCAAGTCCGTCACAAATGGTACAAATATTCGTTATTTTCGTGCAAAAAGATATCACAGGTAAGTAAAAATGAATAATAATTCATGTGAATCAAGTAGCAAGAATTTTGAAGTAGTTGTTGTCAAGTTACGGTAAGATTTATCCATCATTGTCGAATTGTTGCACTTTTTTAAACGCTACTGTATGTATGCTACCACCCGCCACAAAACCTCTTTACGCGGTTGACGAAACCGCTTTGGATAGTTGTCCAAATTAAATTGATGCTACGAAACAGGGTTCATGCTGAATAAAAAGCTTCTACCGGCCGAAAGATCTATTTCCAATAAGCCGTTTATATGGAAACCTTTCAATATTGTATCTAGTTAGTTATCCTGCCAGAAGCCAGAAGGCTGGAGAAAATGAGATAATTCTAGTTCTCAATGGCTCATCTTCGACTCCGATTTGTCTGCTTTGTTGAACCTAACAAGGTGAACTTTGACTAGCTTCTGCTATATTCCATCATCTAAGATACGTCTGAGCTAGAAATTGTGATATCTTATGGAACAATTGATTCGGTTTGGATCGTCCATCCCATCTGAATTCCATAGGCCAGGGAATACCACCAACCCATAATGGCGGATGAGATGATATGTCGAGACTCGATCTCTTAAATGGTAAAATGTAGCTCTAGGTCTCGCTTCTTTTGGACAGTGTGGATTTGGACGGAGATGGGTTTTTTTAAACCACGCTGGTCAACAGCCTCTCACTTTCAGGTCCATCCAGGCGTTTTAATGCCTTTTCAACTTGTAATTCCCAATTGCTAAAGGCGACAATAATCCACTCCATACATCCTACTAAGTAAAGAGCTATGCACTGGCCTATCCAGAGCCCGGCTAGTCCAGATCCGTGGAATGCAAGCCATATTCCGAGAGGGAGTGCTAATATGTAATAACTCACAATATTGACTATAGCACCAATGTGTTGTTTGCCCATTCCTCGTAGACTTCCCCCACAACTCCCATTAAGTCCATCGGCGATTTGAAACAAGGCGACCCATGGCATGACTTCGGCAGTGAGCTTGATTACGGCAGCGTCGTCGTTAAAGAGCCTAGCGTAGAATTTCCTCACAATCATTAAGATTACGAGTACTAGGGCGCCAGTAATTACACTTAGACAAGCTGCGATATTAGCCGCCCTTGCTGCGCCTCTCGGATTTCTGGCTCCGAGGAGGTTCCCCACTCGGGCACTAGTCGCAACGCCAATTCCAAAAGGAATTGTGTTCATGATCTGATCTGTCGTCATAATAACGCTTTGAGCAGCTAGAGGAGTTGTGCCGAGACGCCCAGCAACCAAGGCTACGATCTCGAAGGCCCACCATTCAGTACCGACGTGCACGACACCTAGGACTGCCAGGCGCGCAAATATTGTAATGTTTACAAGACACGCGCGGGACCATCCACCCCAACATTCAAAGCCGGTAAAAAACCGGGCATACATTACCAAGAGAATAAAAGAAACCCAATATGAGATGCCTGTCGCAATAGGAGCACCTATGAGTCCAAAATTGAAAATATACACGAAAAGGTAGTTAAGCCCAGCGGATAAGGGTGAAGTAATTAAAAGGACAAAAGTCCCTGGGTTCATGATTTCTTATTATGTTAGTGTAAGTTTGGGTGAAAGCTTATCAGAATTTTGTGAAGGATACCTTGTGCCTGGAGGTACTTTTTCATCGTCTCAAAGTAAATATAACCAAGACCCCCAGGGATCAAAGCTGTCAAGAACTTCGCACTCCCAACGCATATGTATTCTTCTTGGCCAAGAAATCGAAAGACTGGTGTGGAAAAGATCCACAGTATAGCTACAGGTATGTATAACGCCGTAAGAACCAGAAATGCTCGCTGAAGGAGGACCCCGAGGTCGTGAGGATTCTTGCTACCTGTAAAAGTTGTCGATGCTAACGTATCCAGTGCAGTTGTTCCTCCCAACCCAATCAGCCAAGCGGTAGACATTGCAAACATGTAGCTGAAGGAGGCCGTTGCTAGTGCTTCTGGACTCAACCTTCCCACGATCAAAACTGAAACTGTCTGGAGGGAGTTTTGAAGAGCGTATGCTAAGATAACAGGCACAGATCCTCGGAGTAGTAACAATAGTTCGTGCAGCCATTGCTTTTTGATATCTTTATCGTTATTGGTTTCATCTTCTACACTTGTAGGCAAAGGCGATGATGGACGATTAGATTGGAGAAGAGATGTCCTCTCGTTTGGTGTAATAGAGGGTAACGAGTGAGGGTCGATGAGGTTGGTTTGCTGAGTCCTAGAATCCCATGACCTTGCATCTTTAGAGCTCCCCATACTTGTTTGAGAGAACTTTGGAATGCTGTAGCAGAAATGGCTGAAACGGAAATAATCTCTTTAAGATTAAAATTAGTCTTATCAAGGCAGCCCAAAATGAGCCGGGGACGTGAGCAAAGCTTGAACTTGAGCCCAAGCTTGACATTCAGGGGTAAAAATGCGAGCACCCTAGCTCTGTTTGGAGCGATATGATTAGGAATGTATCCCTTTTGGGTAAATAAAATAGTACGGAGCTCCATAATTATGACGAATATTGATTAACATGCAGGCTCTCATTTGCAAACATTGACGGGCCAGAATTCATCATTGGCTACGAAAAAGTTACATGGCTACTTGTCAGTTGTTAGAGAACCTTGAGAAGACGTTTTTCCACAAGAGAGTGTTTACCCATTGATTATAGAGAGTCGATTCTAATGGTGGGTGCTTAAATGTGACATTGCTTCAGTATTAATCACAGTGTCGCCCGCTCACTCCTCCGCAATGCCTCGCTTTAAACACTAGTTTCCTTTGAGAACCGGTTATTCTGTCCCAGAGATTTCTACTCTCTGTTTTCGCTTACATTTAGTTCTGAGCAAATGAAGATTTCACAAAGCCTTGTCTGGATTCTAATCGACTGCAAGCGCCCGGATTCTACAATGATAGGAGATCCTGTGCTAGTTCGTTGTGTTCTGGCTGATGGGCCAGCAGGGTTTTTTTGCAGATTCCTCTGTTCTCTATTCAACCGCATCCACATGACATTAAAAAAATGATCCATCTTTACTAAAAATTGGCCTATGATGTCAATTCGAGAATCAACAAGCTCATTAGAGGCCGCCGATGAGGTAGCCAGTGTTGGTTCAATTATTATAATGCTACCTCGCCCCATAGGAGACTCATATTATCACGCGATGAGGCCGTCAGAGCTAGCTCTGGATACCGGATTGGCGACGATGTCGAACTCCAGTTCTCGGATTTTAGTGAGCAGGTCTAAGGAAAGAAGTGCTCCTGACTTTCCCCCAACGCCCCCAATGTACTCCAGACAATCTAGTGCAAGCCACGACTCATCCAAGTCGCTATCCCCAGATACAAAGAGTTCGCCAAGCGCAGAATTAAACAAGCCATCTCTAACAAAAAGGCCGCATCGCCGAAACAGCCCACCCACGCCTGATCTGTCGCCAGCACGCGAGTCGCGAGCTGCCCTTCAACTTCCCAACTCTCATCAAGACCCTTCATCAGGTTCAAATTCTTTTAAAACTGCTAGAGAAGATCCATACTCATCTGGCGAAGACTGTAGATCGAAAATCCATCCAGTTTTATCACGTATTCAGAATTCCGAAGTTAAAATGAATAATACGCGCACAGAAAAGAGGCAAAACGAACGCAGATTTCATTTGGTCACAGCGCCAAATCAGAGTACAAAATCTCCCGAAAACCTGCAGGTATACAACTCAAATACAGAATTTGGAAAATTTGATGGACAATGGGGCTCCAGCAAAGAAGTGAATAATGCAAATTTAGAGAAAAATTTTAGGTCGAAGGAAGCTGGTGTTCCTCATCAGCCGATACGGCACACTCACAGCACTTCGTTTCGTAATGGAGACCAAGTGATTGATATCCTTCAGCCTAAAATGATCGCTCGTACCCTTTCCCTCCAAGATCATACCCCAAAATATCGACGAAGTGAACCCGCTCGCAGGTCACTTGCAGAATTTAAGTACCTAGAGAAAGCCCACCCCCCGACACCTTCTATGAGGAAGACACAGGAGCTTTCACCCATATCTGTTATTATCGGAGAAAATATTTCTGAATTGCTCCCAGCGAGACGTAGAACACTTCGTCACACTAAAAAATGTATGGGGTTAAGAGACCTTGGTGATTCCAATACTAGAAGCACTGCCCGCTACTCCATGGTTCAGGATGACCTCCGTTATGAACAAAACCTTAATGCACCTTCTCTAAATCCATCTCAACGTACACCATCGAGGGCTATCTCCACTGGATCTTTAGGTTCAAATTTAAGCTTGAAGCATCGTAAGGAAATAATTAGAAATGGAGGAATCCCAGTGTTAGTGATTCCTGAAAGACTTACACGCTCTAAGTCAAAGCCCCCATCACTGAGATCAACGAGTAGTCGAAAGACTAGGCGTAGTATGTCTCTGGGTTCAGCTCCATGGTCACACTCAACTAAGTATCATCTTTCGGAATCTTCTGACCGGGCAGGCTTACCGAGCCGAATGGTATCAGTCTCTGCCAAATCAGGATATTCAGTGCGAACCATTGATTATCCGCCATGCGTTCCAACTAGAAGATCTTCTCTTTCTGCTAGAACAAATAGTAATGCGTCTAGAACTGGATCTCTCACCGCAGAGAGTCTCAAGGCTCATAATCTACTTCACGCAAAGAAACCAACCTTAGAAGTTAAACCTTGTGCAGGACTACCTGCAATAGAAATAAATGGATTTGACAGTAATACAATAATAGATCCCAACGGTGACTCAATCCAAGAAAACCGGTTATCATCTCAGATTACTCCTTTTTCACAGATATCCAATGAAACTACTGGGACTGTAGCGGAAGTTTCAGAGGCACTTGCTATATCTCTTTTTCCACATCAGAATAAATCACTAGTACTTGTGCAAAATCGGCAATCTCCGGAACTGCCACTCTCTACTTCAACTTTCAAACCTAGAAGAGGAAATGATCCTGTGACATCTAAGACTATTCACAGAAATACATCTGCAATATCTCCGATCATACCGATACAAAATATCAGTCCAACTGTGGCACTCAATTCGCCTTTCAGTAATCCTCGAGATCCACCAAAGCCTCCGATGCAGGAACAAATTGGCAGGCTAAGTCCAAATCATGTTGAAAGTCTTGAAAACCTGCTGCCCATATATGCCAAGCTTCCTGGAAGAAGTAAATCTTTAATCCGTCCTAAAAAATCGCAATCTGCCTCTGATGTTGCTCAGCCCTTCGGGTTTATCAGGAGAACATTATCTGCTAGTTTTAGGCCCAAGGGCCATGCTGAAACGACCCTAAATACCCCATCCAAACGTCGTGTAATTTCAGATTTATATCCACCAACGAAAGATAATCTTCCTCACAATAACAAGCTGCATCCATTTTGGCGTCCAGCTAAATTTTGGGATAGCTTAGATGATAATGGCCTGTATCGAGGCAATAAACTTTTTTCTCCTGAAAAATTATCAATCCTACCGAAAAGAACAAAGAGTGAGCAACTCAAAAGACGCATTAAAGTTTTGCCTCCAGATGATTGTGATGGGCCTTTTATGCCCTGGCTTCATCGCAATCCTGTCTACGTTTCTGATGTTCATAAACGAATGGCACACCAAAACAACGAACTTAGTCTAAGAGATGAAGATATTAAGAAGTCATTCTATCCGGACAAAGAATCAAGCGTAAATAATAAAGATTTTAGTTTAGAGTCAGGTTTCCAAGAAATCAAGCCTATCAGGACCCGCACAATTTCAGGTCTTAGTTTGAGTAATGAAAACACAAGATGGATTGAATTGAGAAGATGGGCAAGTGAGAAAAGAGCTAAGGTCCGAGATTTGTAGCTCCAGCATCCTGGATGGACCACATCAAAGGACTCTTTAGCACGAAGTGTTTGCAGATCTTTAAATACCACGCTATCTTTGTACTCTTTTGTAAGCTAGGGGAGACATAACTGGCGTCAAGAAAGTGATAGAGGAATTTAACGACCGAGACGTGTTATGATAATGATGAGGATACGTGTATGATGTGTGAATAGTTAGTAATTGCGCTATGGTAGAGTTTAAGTTTATGTAGAAAAGGCTCAGAGAAAGCATTCGGAATACTTTGAACTGAGCAAAGAGTTTTGTATGATAGTAATTGAGACTCATGTTATCTACTTGACTCGTCTGTGACTGGGCGTTCACGAGCACCATAGCAAAAAGGTCAGGTGGCCAAATACTGTTAACATTCTAAGTAAGAAGCAACTACTCGTGGTGTCTACAACAACTAATATCTCCCTTCAGCTTAGCCTAACTGTTCATGCCCCGTCATTCAGAATACTGTTCTTTGTGTTAGAAAATAAGGGGTCTATAAAGGCTCGTTTAATGGTTCTACCCCTGTCGCGGTAAAATACAGGACTTCGGCATAGCCTGTTACATCATCTATGAGGAAAAAGGTTCGCGTAAAGCGGGAAAATTCAAGATTGTTTGTTTGTTTGATATTTAACGTCCGGCGAGCACCTGCAAGGCACGTGCCCTTTCGTCTCCCGAGGGAGCAAAGGACGCCTGGCCCTAATGGCCAGGGAGTAGGTGGATATAATACATAGGCTCGCTGAGCACTTCTGCGGCTCAGGTCGCGGGGAATGGTGGACTATACTGAGTATAGT
>JAKRRZ010001291.1:0-12189 GCA_022627015.2 Podosphaera aphanis
ATTGAAATTTTGATTAATAAATAAGGGATCTCATAAATATATGTGATCATTTATCTACTTATTACCCGCCTTGTTTACATTTGTAATTTACTTAGTCTGCTGATGGATGGTTGTTAGTGCATAGACAGAAGTTGGTAGTTCAGAAATTATTGTACATTACCAAACTGGAAAAGTGTGAGGAAATGTACAACACTTTAGTAAAAATGACTAACATTCACTATGTCTCCAACGTGGGACGCTACAATGGTTAACCACGTCGTCGCGAGTCGGTTCAGTATATAAGATCTTATTTATTCCCAAGATAATTCTACTGCACGTAACATATGTACGTACGCGTCTAGAGTAAACATTACATAAGCCTAGGATCCACAGGCGTGAGACGCGCATCACGTGGGAGGCTGGACTTTTAATTTTACAACAGGATTGACATAGACAATTATGTGGAGTGACTTGGGCAGTCATGAATTTGGAAGAAAATTATCCTCTCTTCTCGACATGCGATTGTGAAAGAAATGATTCGATATGACGATGTGACAATATGAGATATTAACAGAAATTGACAGAAATTGTGACTAAAAAGTGGAGTAAGCCCTTTAGAGATTAGCTAGAGGTTAAGGCACGATGAGCCTGATAGAGCTAATTAATAATCTGGCTATTTTGGGAGCGCGAAAGTCGAATTTTTGACAGAGTATTATTCCATGAAATTACTTTGATAATTGACTAAAACTGCGAAACTAAATTCATGATTCATCGAACGGGTAGCGCGATGGCCCTAAAACAAAAGGTTGTCTATTAAGATATGAAATCGAATCTAATGCAGTTGACTTAGAAGACTCATTCATAATTCACCCCCATATTTGGTGGCTCCTAGCTAAACGCCATGCCACTTAGGGCCGGCCGTTAATCTAGACTAGTTTATTGCTTAGTATTTCCTCTTCAAAGTGTAACACTCAAAATCGCTCACTACTTCCAGGCGCAATGATGATTTCCTGAATTTGAGAGATATAATGAGGTAGTCTTTTGGATCTGAAAGTTGTCACTTCAAAGAGTAGCTCGGTGCATACACATCTTTTGATGGCATGAAAATTCAAGGCCTGAGGTTAGCATTATGGCACATATATTAGTATAAATCTCACTATTCTCTTCCAGCTAGAACATAACGTCTGCATGACTAAAATTTTGAAAGAAACATCAGTCAGTATGAATCGATACTTTAGTAAACTTAAAAAATCCTGATCACACACTCACCGCTTTCAATATTTCGACCCTCTCCTTAGACTCATCAAACACTGTCCTATATTGGCGGATACTGTCTCGAAGCATGGCATCACGTGAAATTCTTCCCTCACATATGTCCTTCATCCGAAGCTCCATTTCTTTCCGTAAAAATGGTTTGCTAAGACTTGTTTCAAGGCCCATCCTATCATACCCATCTACTAGGGCTACACCAAGTGTCGACGGTATGAATTCTTCAACTCCGTTACGCCGTGTGGTAGAAGATGTGGTATCTCCACCACCTCGACCACCTCGGCCACCCCTACTTCCTCTACCACCTCCTCTACCACCTCTCCTTGTGTTTCCACGAGCATTTGCATCGTCATTGTTTCCAGAATTAGCGGTTGTTCCCCTAAACCTCGTGAAAACATAATTTCTTTCTTTAATTTTGGCAATGTGCTCCGCCATAGTGGCGTCCGTTCCGATTCCATTGGCATCCATCAGACTAATCAACTCAGGCTCAGTTAGATAACCAGGAGCTGTAGTTTTTCCTTCAGTTATCATGGCTTCCGTGGGCTCGAATGTTTCGTTCAGCGTGAATCTAGGCAGAGTTGCGCTGTTGTTCCAATTCTCATACGGGTAGACATTAAGGTAATTTCGTTCTAGGACAACTACACCATGGGCGCCAAAGTCTTCCTCTCCGAACTCGATATCGATATCAGTTGCCCGGCCCTTTGCGTCATCAGAGCAACATGCAAGAAATCGACGCGCAATAAATTCGTACACTCGGGCTTCTTGAGGATTGAGAGTCGCTGGTGAGACCCAAGCGACTGGATGAATAGGGGGATGAGCTTTGTCATCATTTCGACCTTGACGTGGCGGAACAAATGCACCGTCTAACAGTCCTTGCGCATATTGACCCCATCTTGCATCTGGAACCTGTTTTTCGACTAAAGCTCTCAGATTGATAGCTTTGTCGAATCGATCTGTTTCAGTCCTTGGATAGCTAATGAAACCTTTTTGATAGAGCATTTCGGCATAATTTAAGGCTTCCTGGCTATTCATTTGGAGAAACCGACTAGCCATTTTTTGTAGTTCCACAGTTGTCAAAGGTAGAGGTTTCCATTTACTTGTTGGCTTTTCTTGGATTTTAGTAACCTTAGCTATTTTGGCCGCAATACATCTCTCGAAGAGAATTACAACCGACATACGATCAAAGAGCCTGACTCGTTTCCAGTTAAAGTTAGCATCAATACCATCTCGTCGATGCCTAACTTTGATTCCCCAAAAAGGCTCAGATACAAAGTTCTTCACACGAAAGTATCGATCCACAACAAACCCTAGAGTTGGAAACTGGCATGATCCTTTTAGAATGTTAGCATTCTTTAATCAATCTTTGGTGGCTTGTGATTGGAATTACCATAACTAATGACTCTGGTTTTTCCATCTGGAGTTTTCGAGAGGGTATCACCAAGAGGCCTTAAAGTGATCGTAAGATATCTTGTAAAAGCAAGGCCAATTCTCAAATCAATCTCGATACGCGCAGCTACCGCGTTGACCTGCCGCTCATCAAGGTTGATGGGGTTCCTCGCAGCTTGTATGACATGCCTGATATACTTAGTGGGAGTCCGAATTTTTCTGGTCAATCAAGATTGCTCACGCTCTTTCAATGTTACTGAAACGAGCTCGTACAACTTGAATATTAGGATTATTTCTCAGAGCTTCTGCCCGGACTTCTCCACCAATATGTTCTCCTTCTCTATCACAATCAGTCCAAATAAATAAGGCCTTCGCGTGCCTAGCATTCTGCGTTATATTGGTGGCAATTGATCTTTTAGACTACACAGCTTCAGTATTTTCCATCAAGTGGGATGGGATGGGATGGGATGGGATGGGATGGTAGGTGATTAACAAAAAAAACATTTTTACTTGGTCGACAACCACTTGCACAGGAGCTTGGAATAAACTTTCAGGCGGTGGATATTCCCAACTTTTATAATCGTCCGGAAATCTTGCTTCAGTCAAGTGACCAGAGACCGATGTCATAAGGACTTCGCAAGGTCCCCATTGCCCTCCGAAGTCAAATGTAAACGAATAATTTTTAATAAACTTATTAGCTGTATTTGACTGTAGAAATAAGATTAACTTTGGGGATACGTGGAGGATATCGCTCGCTCCTTGGTTGCAGCTGAGCTGACTCACCGTTGTAACATGACCACCTGCGAGATGACCGGCAACAGCTTTGGCGATGGAGTTTTTTTCGGCAACACACAAAATTCTTCCTGGCATGGTGTTTTTTGGTCTTGATTTAACAAGTTGACAAATTGTTCGCCGCATCTAACCAGTGTCATCAATTACGATAACCGTCGAAGAAAGGTTTATGATTAATTATATCTTTGGCATATGTAAATTAAATTAAATAATTCCTTTAACCTGATTTGGCGCCTTGAAGCCCATGCAGGTGTATACAGCAGATACGTTTGATTTTGTAGAACGACTTATTTTGACGTTTGGAACACTTATACCCCGATTTCATTCGCAGATACCGCTGCGAGGAGTACGCCTTACGACCAGCAACCTCTACCGCGAATACCCACCACAAGGAAGTGTGTGAAAAACCTGTAGTCATCTGATTATGCTTTCATCATTCTGTGAACACACTATCACCGCGGGAGAGAGCAGTGTAAGGGTCTTGTTAGATTCGAACCAGCTTTCTTTATCTTAGGCGGGGCATGTGTCCAAGTTGCCCAGACTTCGCATGGGAGGACGGCCTCGACAGACGGTGTACCATTGCACCATCCGACCTTGGTTATGTAATTAGTTGTGATAATTAATTCCTTTTCATCAATCGATATAAATCATCATCATCACCATCGTCATCGTCATCATCATCAGCCATTTCCGACTCTCAACATGAACTCTCCTCTCCCTCTCACTTCATTCCAAGAGTGTGCTTCGTTCGAAAGAACCATTTTCCCTTTTATTGTGCAATTCAATAATCTTCCCACTCAGCTACTCATTTCCTGGAATGATCCAACAGCACTCAAGCACCTCTATCTCACCACAAATCCATCAATTACTGCCTTTGCCTTTTCACTCTTTCTAGCGCCACTTTTTTTCGGTATATCTGAAGTCAACAGGAACTTCTCCCAAGTAGACAGGTGTTGGAGTATACTGCCATCTATATACAATGCTCACTTTGCCATCTACGCTCATCTCTCAGGCCTCAAAACCCGTAGTCTTGATGCTCTGCTAGCTTTTAGCATTTGTTGGAGTGTGAGAAAACATATATTTTTCATCTAAGAAATCTACTCATCATCCATCAGGTACGACTAACCTATAACTACTACAGGAAAGGTGGATACAACATTGGATCCGAGGATTATCGTTGGTAATAGCTAAGGAAGCGATTTGGATAAATCATAATAATTACTAACTTTAGCTTCAGGCAAGTGTTGAGAGAAAAACTTCATCCGATATTATTTTTCATCTTGAATATCCTTTTTATCGCCCTCGGCCAGAGTATTCTACTTTTTCTAATCACAACACCCACTTATGTGATTCTCTTAGCATCTCAAATCACGAATGAATCGCCCAAGGTTGACATCTTCTTTGTAACCATTCTAATCGGACTAGTTGCGATTGAATTTATTGCAGATCAGCAACAGTGGAGTGAGTTTGAAGTTCATCCGAATATACAGTACATGTATGCTGAATATCGTAGATTTCCAAGAGGCCAAAAGGCGATATCTCAAGACCGCCAAAGTTCCTCGTAATTTTAGGCAAGAAGATCTTGATCGTGGATTTGTAGTCAGTGGATTATGGTCCATAAGTCGACATCCAAATTTTGTCGCAGAGCAAGCAATTTGGATCGTTCTATACATCTGGGGATGTTGGAAGTCTCATGTGCTCTACAACTGGAGCATGCTAGGTATGATTTCATATCTAATTCTCTTCCAGGGCTCCACGTGGTTTACGGAATTGATCAGTGCCGGCAAATATCCAGATTACGCAAATTATCAGGAGAAAGTTGGGAAATTTCTCCCGATGCTCTGATCAAAATGACTAAAGGATGCGAAAATTTGAATTTAGAAAGTTAACTATTATTGGGATCAAACGAACTTAATTATCGGTTCGTTCCATCAAGATTTCATCATGTTCAAAAATCGTTCTACTGCAAGTAATGTGGTTAGATAGACTGAGAAGTCTCTCAGATCTGACCAATTGATGGTGATACATTTTCTTGGTCAAAAAAGAACAAACCATTATACCTTCCAATTGCCGCTCTACTCGAGTAACTCGCTACAGAAAGCTCAATGACATATTTCACTCAACAATCAACTCTATAACATGTAATCTACCCTTCAATCAATCAAACAAAGCCCAAATCTCATGATAGGTTAAAATTACAGATAATGGGCTCTGGGGAGACTTCTTTTGGATAATTGAGGTGTACAGTACATGTTCTGGTATTCTATTAACGGCTATAAGAACCAGATTTTACTCGCCAACGCGATCAAACATCCGGCATCCATCGAAATTCGTCCGTCTCACTTTATTCTCTTGATATCCACGAAAGAGATGGATAAGAACTCTAGCTACCTAGACATCTCTTTATCGACCTCATGCCCCGCCCAAGCGAGAAGTGCGTTTACACAAGCAAATTCCCCCCACGCCGACAGGAGTCTTACTGCTGCCAGGCATCTTTGTTCCCTTCGACGGTACGTTGAAAAGTCAGATGCAGAAGACAGAACGCTACAGGGCGGCATCTATCCGCAGAAAAATTACTGAAGTCCCTCGACGCTACACCCAAGAAGCAGTTTCCAGTCAACTCCCGCATCGACCAACTCTCGGCGCCAGCGGAAGGTGAGCTGGCTGCTGCCCGAATCAAGCAGCTTTCTTAATTCAAGTGCAAGTGCAGATCCTCTGTCGTAATTAGTCGGGTTATTTCAATCCGTTTCTCCAGCGCAGTGCTTCTTGCTCGGGGTAAAAAAGTAAAAGGCGTCATCACGTGGCTACCTAGCTACAATCCCTGAGGGGCCCACAGGACCTTGCAACAGTGTCAGTCAGTTAGTCAGTCGATCCATCACTCGTTACTAAGTTACCTTTTCACGCCCGCATGTTGTCTCTCCGCCCGCCCAACATCCCATCCCAGGAATCCACTCCGCGGATCTGGCCGGCCGGCGCCAGATGACGTCACCCCCATGTAGACACGCTCGCTCCCATCTCCCACCGTCGTACTTATCTGCTTACCATGCTGGTGTCACAAGACCAGTGCGCGGACACTTCCCAGGATACCAGTCCATCGATGGTCGAAGTACACGTGAGCCCGACAAAGTCCGCGCGTCACAAGGACTTGAGCTATCGTCAGTACTCTGAGGTCTGTCTATGCCACAACCATTATGCATCACCTTGCCTCACTTACACTCAACACCAGACAACTGGGCTCTGAAGTACTGTCGGCGACTGATTGAAGTGGTGATAACTTTTCTACCCTAGGTTTTGGAAGGGAATCTCATGAGTTTGCGGGGGACTCACTGATGAATAAAACGCTCGATGAAGTAAGGCATTTCTCTGCCCGTTTCTGTGTCAAGTCGTAAAGAGACATGTGCTTGAATGTTAATTTTTCTAGAGTGCCAATTGAAATTAATATTATTTTGATCTCCAAGTATCGTTGTTACTCGCATCGAAGACTAACTCATTCGTGGTTGATCTTTAATGCTATGGTTAACTTCAAGTATTATCCTTGATTTTCTGATTTTTAATTACAGTTTTTTTGGTATCTCTTTTGTGACAATTTTCCTATCTTACCCGGATAACACCGTACGCCTTACATAATTATTCTCTCAGGGTTCCCATACAAATAATTCACAATAAATAAGTGCTATACTAACTATCTCTTTTGGCTAGCGATGTCAAGAACTTCACAGCCATCTTCAAAAAATCCAAATTCATCGATAGCATCGTCGGTATCAGGTCTAAGAGGTGCTTTTCTTCTCCTAGTAGTGATAATAATTTGCTCAGACTCCTCTGAATTGTCGGAAATTCTCATGACACTTTCAATTTTCGACGAAGGGAGAGTATGTGACTCTATCAAATCCTCAAGCTCATCTTCTGGATTATAGTACGATCCTACATCAAGTTTATCACATGTGATTGGGCCACCAAATACCCAGGCATCTTCTGACGTGATATTAGGTCCGTCTCCAGTTTCCGTTACATTTAAGCTTTGAAGATTTGGGGATGAAGTCGATGCTACAGGTTCATTAGGGTGGCCGTACACATATAGGCCAATACCTCTACCAGTATAAAATGGCTGATATGGGGCATTTGGTTCAATTTCAGCTTGTGGAATTGAAGATTCTGTATAGTAAATGGATGGACCTTTCGATAATTTCTGCGGCATGGTCTTCCGAGAGGTTTCTTTGACTTCCCTCGTTGTGAGCTCATCAGAGCTCAAGTCCAGGGAAATATCTGATGCAAACTTCCTATCAGGGATCATGGGAATTTGATATTCAACTAGCATTTTGACAGATGTCTTCTTTTTATCGACAAGCCTATCTGCCCGTCGGCTTTTAATTGCGTATAGGCGAATTAATCTACCTGCAAGGGCAATCACTAAGTCGTGTCGCTTTTTATTTAGCAACAAGACACATGATCTTTCGGGAACTGTTGCATTATGGGGTAGATGAAGCTTATTACCACCTAATTTTCGTATTTCATTCATCTTCCCTGTCGCAGCGCCTACGGATCTACTTATACCTGCTGCTATGGCTTGAGTCCCGTTACCCGCTTGAGTAGTAACTGCTTTTGCAGAGAGACAAGCACTACTTCGGCGGGGTCTACTGACCAGTGGTCTAGCAGCAGTCCAGAGAGAGCTCACTGCACTTGTAGCAACGCCAGTAGCTGTGATCGTAGAGGCAGAACTCCCAGAAGCAGTATCTGCAGACTTTCGCAATGGAGGTCTTCGACGATAAGGTGTTCCTGTGAAAGCGCTTGCAGGAATATCAAGAATATGTATTGTTCCCGGCTCTGTGACCATTGCCACACGTTCGCCATAGGGAGACGTCCAAACAACATCGACGATTCTGGCAACAGTCATTCTAAAAAACTGCGCAACTTGTCGTACGTGAGGTCCTGGGCTATCTTCTGCCATGGGCTCTGATGACATAAAAGAAGTTTTTGTATACTTAATTCGCATGAGGTCCCATACGAACTGTAAATCCCCTTTAGAGCTAGCTGTGAATAAGAAAAGCCCATCTGGTGAAAAAGAGAGGAAGCTACAGCCGTGGGGAACTCGAAAGGTAGAAATTGGGTAAATTGACGACGATCCAGTCGAGGATACATGCTCGCTGAGAGTGTTAAGATCCAGAATCGAAATTAGACCAGGATCTTTTGTACCAAATGAAGCTGGGGTTGGTGGGCCATGAGTAGGAGGAAAATTTGGTGCCATTGTTTCAGGTGTCTGAAACATCAATCCCCCATTAATGAGCTGAGGATTTGTAGCGGGCTTATTCCGGTAGTTTGTCCAAGCTTGCATCCCTTGCTGAGCTAAATAGTTACCGGCTTTGATTACTTTCTGCGTACCCATCTGAACTATTTGTTTCATCACACTCTCTCCTCCTGGTGTCTCTACACCACAATTAATTCCAGGAACCTGTGGAGGACTGTAGGTGTTTAAGCCCGGTACCTTGACTGTCGACTGCAACCCTGGCACAGTTGCTCGAAGGGAAGTTTGAGACGATGGAGCTGAAGGACAATACGCTAGCCAACGACCATTGAGTGATAAAATTGAGACATTGCACTGATTTCGCGATAGCTGTGATTCTGTCTCCCGTGGTTCATCAAACAATTTTGGGCTTATAGACTCAGCACTCACGCTTTGCTGAACAGTAGTCCATATTTTTCCAATACACTTTAATTGCTGCTTTGAAGATTCATCACAGCCTGCTTGACGAAATATCCAGGTCTCACCAGTAGTACCAGATGTGATAATTAAATTCCCACTATCCGCTCGAATATTCAAAGCACCGACTGGATTCGGGACTTTGGGTAAAGTATTGCGCAGTGGAATTTTGAGGTGTGTTTTGGGTAGTGAAAGTAGAGTTGAAATATGTTGTTTAGCACCAGACAGAGAGTATAATTCAACAGTAGTTTGATAGAAGTCTGCATCGTAAGTATTTTCCCGAGAATTACTGCTGCAACTAGGCGAGCTTTCTTCTGAATTTACCATTTCATCTGGGGCCTTTTCTGTCTCACGGCAAGGACCATTGATGACTAACGCTATCAAAGGAAATAGACCAGAGTCAGATTCACCGACAGTCCAAGGTAATATTTTAGCGTTGTGAACACCTCCACGGAGTCCATCGATGCCGGAAATTTTGTTCAATCCTCTTTTTGAGATAGCATATATCTTGATCCCACCATTGTAGCCAGCTACAACTACATTCTCTTTCACCAAGACATCAAAGCCACAATAATAGCCACTCTCGCCAGGGATGAGGCCTGATTTTGAAGAAGATAACATTAAGCTAGCGTCAGGGGCTCCAAAGTAATGTGCTTGGGCCTGATGCGGCAGCGGCGGACGTGATGCATATCGAGGTTGTGAATACATTGTATTTCGGCGAGCCGAGAACGGCGCTTCAGACTTTAAATTATCAGTATCTTGAGTGTTGGAAGCAGCTAGCTGAAAGCTCAATGGCCTTCGTTTGCTTTTCGGGGGAGACACTAGCGGCGGATACCCACTTGAAACGGTTCTTTGTTCATTTTTTGTGTACAAAAATTTGCCAGTTTCTTCCGTACTATAAAGGTCCGGTGGAGATTCACCAAGAGCTATTAGATTATCTGGAGAGTAAGAAAGCTTTGTAATACTCTCAGCCCATATATCTTTCTCTTCAGGGTCCGGTTGTTCCATGTCTGAGGAAGAAAACTCTGCGGGAAAAACGGCTGACTCGAATTTTGAAGTTGAAGGTTTCTTTTTCACTTGAAGCTCTGGAGACTGAAATGATTTGTTGGTTCTGGTGAAGATAAGGGTCAGCTTGACATGAACAAAGAGCGCAGACATACTGCGGACTGCTGTGAGCTACGACTGGCCAAATAGCGCTACCCCCATGATGCTGCACTGGGCCCCTCCACCACGCATTGTTTTGGGGAAATTGTACTCCAGTCAATGACGCTCTCTGAGACAGGTTAATAGGTTGGGAGCTGTAATTCTTATTGATGCGTTTATCTTGTTCATTTGAGAGGGGCATTCAAATAATCAATAACTTTCGCACACCTATACGAGAATGTGCCGAACTGTGGTCTGTTGCCAGCTGAGACCGAAACGGAAGTGTCTCCGTTTACTTCTGGGTCAAAAAGGGGGAGGTTTTAGCAGATAAACTTGATTCTATTTTAGCTGAAGGTTTAAAGATAGTATACGGATTCTTGGGTTGTTTTTATCTAGTTACCTTCATCAAATCGTACTTTGATTGTGGTTTGGTGAATAGAAGGCTGATGTTGAGTTTAGCTGAGAGGGGCGGGGGTGCAGGTGGGATGAAGTCAAAAGCTTAGTTAGTTCGCTGACGAATTATTAGCATCAGTCTTGTCCGGGGTCCGCGATCAAATGCATGCGACACAGCTTTTATGCATTCAGGTACCGACCGCCGTCCCCTCCTTGTAATTAAGACTGACTAAAGACCAAACTAATGATAATAGTTACGCGCGAAGATTTAATTTTTTATCAATGATGATGCATGTACTAGTAAATCTGATGGTGGACGAAAGTCTACCAGCTACTCACAGTTGATCATCCTTTCAGAATAACTATAAACTGAATGATTTTTTATACTCTCGAAAACCTAATATCCGTCCCTCACTGTACAAGAACTGGAAATATGTTGAGGGCGTCGTTTACATAGTCCTTCATTGTCTGTGTTTGCTATGGTCAAGCTTTTTTCTTGCCGAAAGCTTTTGCCTTTGCTGGTTGTTTTCTGTTACTTCGAATCATAACAGTACTCAAAAACGATCCCACTACAGCAAGGCCAAGCAAGATCAGAATAACTGGTATGCGGATCGCCCAAACCCTTGGAGGAAAAGCATTTTGTAAGGGATGATCCGAATCGACAAAAGGCTTTCACAGTATGTTAGCACAACGGAAAAGAAAGAGGGAGGACTGTACCATGAGAAGTGTCCAAACGGTGTAGTAGAGAAAGACTGCTGAAGCAACTATCAGCATCGCGAGTCCCACAAGTCTGGCAAGCTGCTTGGCATTAATTATTTTCCCCTTGTATACTTTTCCGACATAGTTGACGTACCATGTTGTTACAACACTTCCCATTCAATCAAATATCTTTAAATGGCGTATGATGATGATGACAATAAATCGCAGCAGTTTTTTGAATGATACGGATTCTTGTGGTGACCAAACTAAAAATGATCAATCAAAAGATCCCCGAGCAAATTCAAGATTCCCAATAGGTGCAAGATAGTTGAGAAAAAGACATTGTTAAGGCATGGTTAGTTCCTTCTCACAATAACGTTGAGCTTGCTTGAAATGTTCTACTCAAACCTTCAATTCGATTCATAATTAATGGTTGGACTAATTCAGAGGCGACGTTTTCGCGTATCGGTGAAAAAAATCACTAAACTCCGATGGATTCTTCTTGCGTCCACCTTATTGAAGTTCAAGTATGGTGTCGGAACTTGAAAATCAACAATTTTCGGCTCCATAAACACCAAGTTTTTAAATCCAAATGAATTTAGCTAACGCACTCTAAAATAAAAGTTCTTTTCATTAGTTGATAGATAAGTACGTAAATAATAATAATCTTGTGAATCGAATTTTATCTGAAAGGTACTGGCTGTGAAGTTTTTTTTTTGAGTTCTTATACCCGATCTGGCGCCTTTTGGCCCACGCAGGTGTCGACTTCGGTCAGATACAATGATGATATAGTCGTGATGAACATCATGCCTCGGATATCATTTGCAAGAATC
>JAKRRZ010001292.1:0-12169 GCA_022627015.2 Podosphaera aphanis
TCATCACAATTTAACAGGGGTATAAAGGTTTTCGTAACAGATCCGGTTAGTCGATTGGAACTACCTTGCTTACAAGGTTGTGGTACCTTTCGTTTAGCGTTTTGCTACCTTGCGTTTAGAATTCCCGGATGTAATTCTGTGGGATTTAGCCCAGACCTTTTGTGCCCTTTTATTAAGTGTTGCGCGTCGGGACGACGGAAGAAGCGGTTGACAACAATTAACATTCAATATCGTGCTAGTGCAATACGACAACCCTGTCATCTCAGTTTTTAGGACGCAGGAAAAGCACGCCTTCACTGACATCAAATACTTGGAAAAACTTTATTTAAGTACTTGTACATGTAATTTCGTCCTTGGTATGATAATGAACGATTATTCATGCCAAAGATGACAATACTTCTCATGGATTCCAGGCTCAGTGAAGTATTTGGGCCACTGGGAGTCATGTATCACCCCCTCGCTTCTAAATCGATCAGATTTTATCATTTTTGAAAAGCGAGGATTCTTCTCCGAAAGTACTTATACCCTCGACACCCCCACAAGACGCATAAGACCTTTTCCACACTCAGCCACAGACAATTTGAATAAGACTCTCGTGATGCAGCTCCCTCCCAGCAATGAATCCTGTCGACCGCAGCACGAAGGCAAGACAAGTCCAACTGAGAAAGAAGCACCAGTAAAGTTTGTGTGCCCGGGCGATCAGGACCTGGAAGTGATCAAGGTTGGGCCGGCTACCATCACAATTCTGGAGGATGGCAGCGAGACGGAGAATCGGTTCGCTGCCGTCTCTGTCACCTTGGGCCCGCAGACTCCCGGTAATTATTTACCCCTCTTCTGGATGACTAATTTAATTGTCTCGGGTAATTATGTAGCTTCTCGGCTAAGGTGCCGGTCTAGGCCCCACAGCAATGTGGCATCGGTTAAATGACACGACTTTTTATGTCCTGAAGGGACAGATGCGTTTCTACACCTCCGAGAGCACATCATCGGGTAATCCGTCTAAATCCTGTAGCTCGGAGTCAACAGGTAGCTCCGAATTTGCAAGCAACTCAGGGACTACGAGTAGAATCGTTAAAGCTGGCGATTTTGTCGTCGTGCCGCGCAATGGTGTTCACAACTTTGACAATCCCTTTGACGAGCCAGTCACTTTCTTGAACACCTTCACGCCTGCTTACTACGTCAGTGCTATCCGTGTAATTGCGAGTAAGACGAAAAAAGCTGTTGAAGAAGGCAGATTTCCCTTGAGCCGGGAGGAGCAGTTGGCAGTGATGCAAGGATGGGCGACCTTTCCGCCACCAGTTGAGTAGAAAAGAATACAAACAAATAGGAATTTCTATATTTCTACACAAGGCTTTCGAGACGTCTGAGCACTGAGCAGTCAATGACTTCGAAAGGAAGAGATCCAGGGGTAGTTCACAGTCCGATGAGACTTATGTAGATAGGAGGAATTTAAATTTGCTTTGAATTGACCACCTCTTTGTTGGCGAGTAATATTTGGTCCGAGTAAAGATCATTGAAGACGCGCCAGGATTGTGGAGTTGCAATATATAAAATAATAACTTGGAAGTCTCTCGATTTTGTCACATCACAAATCAGGCTCTTATCTGGAAGCAGTTTGACCCAAACTATGTCATATTTTATAAAGGTAACATCATATTTATCTTTCACACGAGACCGCACGATCCTAGATTGCTGGTAAGTTGATCTATTTACCTCGTCTGATCCTATAAAACACACTTTGCAACATGCTCACATGTAGTAGCTTTTTTCTGGGCTGCTTGCAGGGGTTATATACACAGAAATTAAACTAAGGCAACTAAAGCCAATGCGGTGGCTACACTGAGTCCTACAACGGTCCAGCCTGTTCTAATGACTGCCTGGTTTGAAAAGGCCTTGCCCATGTCCCAAGATAAGTGTCTTATTCCATTTATTGAGTGGAATGTGAATGGTAATGCTACCAAAGTTTTCAACCCGAGCTTGATCGCAAGGGGCAGAGCTCCAAATACTGTCGCCAGTGTAGCGCTATCCAAATGCCAGCCGAACAATGGTGAGACAAGATAAGCGGCTCCAAAGACATAGAATCCACCCGATATAGTACAGCCCGTGATGCGATTAAGCGCTGAGAGGTACCACGTAATCTGCGGCCGATAGATTTGTAAATGCGGAGATGTGGGGCGGTTCTTACGTTGAGCAATGAGGGTATCATAGCTATCAGCTGGCTTGATGATTTGTGTTACGAGCCTAAGAATACGTTAGACTAGTACATGTATGTGTGGAGGGGTTGTCTGCAGAGCTCGCGGATTATATTGATGTACATACCTTGTTTGACTGGATAGCCCAAGGGTCATAGGTATGCCAAAACGCTTGAATGCTGTCTGGGAAACCAGCGGCGATTGGTGGCACACCACTGACAGATTTGTTAGCCAACTCATATCAAGGCCACCTATGTGAGAGGGTGGGAAGCCGTACTGCTGCTTCGCAGCGATTGCTGAATTGCCCTCTGTGCTAACATCTTCGGCTCTGGGTTCTCATATGTCAATAAGCGAATAGTTTAGTTTATAGTTCCTCGATGCAATGATACTGGATGATAACGATCCTGGAAGAGATGATAATTGAAAAGCTGACAAGTACGTAAATGTCTCCTCATTCGGCATATGATTGCAATTACTCATCAGTACCGGTAGTTACCGTTGTAGTTACCCGTGCGTCCTTGCTGCCACACCCCCACATTTAGTCCTTGAATAGCGAGCATTACGCTCGGCCATGTACATTCTGTCTACTTCGATACCATTATGTATCTGCATTATAAATTGAATTACGACCACACCATACATGGCATATAAAATCTGAAAAGACTACAACAAAAGCTGCTATCATTTATCTTTAAATCTGGTGCTTTCAAGAATGAAAATGCAATTCCCGATGCATAAGTTGTTCTTGCGTCCATTTTAAGAGGTCAGATGCGAGGGAAACATTCACCCACGATAACTCGCTCGAATACGTGAGTTTTAACTCCCGAGCAAATTAATTGTCTTGTTTTCTGGATTTTCAATGAATATCTACGCGCTCAACCTCCACCCCTCTGTCCGTACGAGAGATGGCTACCTGATTCCCTCAAGTAAGCGGCGACTCCAAACCTCTCGGACAATTTTGGAAATTCCACGTTATCTCAGCCAACCCACATATTTTCCTTATCGTCAGTCAATCAATCGACAGAATAAGAACTACAGAATATAATTATGACACAATCGAACAGTTCCTTCGAACTTTTTGAACAGAAGAGACACATGACGAAGATTTCTGGAAAGTGGATGAGACTGAACTCGTGGTAGAAGTATATGGCAACATACGGGTGCTCGCTAGCTCGCAAAAAAAGAAAGCTTGTCTCATGACTCTGGACGGTCGTGAACGGATACCGATTACCAAGAATATCTCTTCTACTGGGCAAAAACTACCTAGCCGAGTCATTTTCAAGGGCAAATGTTTAAAATCCATGCGGCATCCAGCCCAAGGAGTGCATATGTGGTTGTGTACAACCGTAAGTAAAGGGTTGACTCCAAAATAGATTGGGTTTGAATGGTTCAAACGGTTATTTTTATCTAAAACTGTCAAGCTTGAAAACTTCAAGTATCGCGCCTTCTACTAAACTCCCCTCGAGCCAAAAGGTCCGAGATTTTTTTAGATCATGTAGTGTTTACACCGTAGAATTCAAATCACTATATTAAATTTGTTGGGGCTACTCCATTGTCGAGAAATCTCCCCTGATCTACCCAGATGCTGTTCGCTAAAGCAGCTCAGGTTATTGACATGGTTAATGCAAGAGCAGTACGGCATTAAACTGAATTAAAACGACCAAGCTATCAACAAAATAGGCAAAATTATAGCTATACGAGATATCGTGCGAGATTTACTCCGAATGAGGATTACAGCAATGCCGAAACAATAGGGGCTGCCATTGAACAAGAAGGTGGAATATAGGCTCAGCGGACGTTTAATTTCACTGGAAAAGAAATAAAATTGGCACTAGAGGTAGCAGTAGCTCTCATATTTCAGTCAACGTATTCAGCATGTCAAATTTAATTGTTGTTTTTTCTTCTTATCATCCTCCGGAGTGTGATACGAGGTCTCTCACCGAGACACCGTTACTTAAACTATAGCTGCAAACACGAGAGCAGATGAGGCAACTCTTATGATCGGAGGCGTAGCAGCCGCTGTCGATAAAGCAACTCGTGGGCCCTCCACGCCTAACATTCCCCAACATTTCGTGAAGACCTACCAGGATTTCCTTATGCGGCTGCAATCAGTGCACAATAGTTCTTTGCAAGCCATGTCAGAGGCTACCCTCCACCATCACAGCCTAAGAAAAACGGGAGCAATGCCCCTCAATTGAATCTATCTGGCTCCTACCAAGCACCTTACCAAGTAGTCTCTCCGGTATCAAAATTGACCCGCCCAAAAATCATACGCGAACGCCACCTCTAGGGTCAAAAGAAATCCCGGCCCAACCATGGTCCTCAAAATTAACAAACCCCAAGCTCAGGCTAAGCCTACGCAAGTTGACGAGCGACTTTTTCTGCGACTTGGTCAAGATTCGAACATACGTCTTCTATCACCATACCCTCTCCCCTTTCTGTTCCGCAAACTTTTGGGGGAGAATGCCGCTTAATAGAAGAAGTTCAGCATGTGTCCTCCGGGCTCGCTCTCCGCCCCTCTTCGGAAGCCGCATCATCTAAACTCGAATCTCTACTCTCTGAATTTGTCTCCAAAGGTAAAATTGGAGGGGCAACTGGAGTTGAAATGGCTTAGAACCTCATTTCTTACGTTATCACATCTGTACCACGCAACTACACCACCCTAAACGAATATAACCAGCTAACTTTCGAACAAATTGGAGCTGAAATCGTCCAAAGGGGCTTTCACACGAGAAAGGAGTCTCTCCAGTCGCCGTGTTTGAAACTAGAGGATGTGTCGAGTCCCCACATATGTACTCTACTCGGTACATAGCTCGATTTCCTTTAGGCACTACCCTCCCGCGTAAGTTTCAGCTATTTGGAGTAGAAGTGTTAGCGCACCAGCTTTCAATAAAAACCAATGTTGTTCAATGCGGTCGCTGCTATCAGTGGCACAATGAAAGAATCTGCACGAGGTTCCAGCGCTACTGCCTTTGTGGTTCGACAGAACATCTTGAGAAAGATCACCAACCGTGCAGCACACAGCCTCACACTTGCCCTCCTCGCTGCTTTCACTGCCACGGACCCCACCCCGCCGATGCTCCAGAATCTCCCCTACGACTTCGCCGTAACGGATCAATACTCACCAGGGAGCAGACCTCCCAGATTCGCTGCACATCGGAAGCAATAAGACTAGGTCTCTGCGTTATTATTGGTTGCAACAGCCGCACACCTGCTAGTCAGACTGACCACGAGATGACTGAGAGTGACCTGGACTTTGAACCTTGAACCTTGAACCTAGTCCGGATCCCACAAGCTCGGACATCACTTCAACCGACACGTCAAACCTAGTTTTATCAGGCGCGAACCAATCAGTTTTGGTACCAGCCACTCCGCTAAATTCCTCGATTAATACGGGGAATCCGTACTCAGTCTTAGCAAATAGCCCTGATGACCTCTAGAAGACCACATACGAAATCAAGACCCCTGCGCTTAGTGTAGATTAACGTCGGGAAAGGTGCTATCTCGCATGACCTTGCTTTAGCTTTTGCAAAGGAAGAAAATTTTGATGTCATACTCATTCAAGAGCCATACATATTCAGTGGTAGACAGCGTAGAATATCGAAGAAAATATCAGCCTACGAGTGTTTTTCGCCAACAGACGACTGGACCAAGAGGCCCAGAGTGCTAACCTATCTCCGAAAGGAGTTGAGCTAGTTGCTCGCCAATTATATCCTTTGGAACCGGCTCACCATGCGGCTAGAGACTTACTGATCCTTGAAATAACTGCGCCATCGGGAATGAAGTTAACAATTGTAAATTTCTATAATGCTCCACCAGGGTCTAATAATGAAGGAGAAGGAGTTAGGGCTTTACTTAGCTTCTCCTTGGGTAGGGCGCGTGAAAGGCTTCTGGTGGCAGGAGACTTTAATATGAGATACCCCAGCTGGCAACCATCATCTAACACCACTATCCCTATGACGGAGAATTTACTGGAATGGACAAAGAGAAATTCGCTAACTTTAACTTCAGAATTGGACGCCCCGACACATACTCGAGGTAATGTACTTGATCTCACTTTTACGTCGAGCTCCCTTATTACTTTAGGCACAGAGACGGCCATATCCCAGGAACTAGACGCCACATCGGGCCATTTTCTAATCGTCCCTGAGATTCCCTGAGATTCCCGCTTTCAGGAGCCCGTAGCCCGCTTTAAACTGCAGACACTAGACGAGAAGCTATTCCTCGCTCTTCTAAGCTCAGGGATATGGGAGATTACCGACTCTGCTCAAACGCACACGGCTGAAATATTAAGTTATTACGCTCAAGGAATTTGCGATACAATTAAGCAAGCATATAGGGGATCAGCGCGCCGAGCAATGGGGAAAGATACAGGCCAAACTTGGTGGAATGCCGGGTGTAAAGCTGCTGCCCAAACCCACCGTCAAACTCGTCGAAGTACAGACAAACAGGATGCAATCATTGCGGCCAAGAAAGCGCTTCGGACTGTAACTCGGCGTGCTAAGCAAAAATTCTTCCAAGATAAGCTCAATCAAGCCAGCACCGCGAAAGATGTCTACGGGACGGTAAATTGGCACCGATCAGCTGATTTATTTCGTACCCCATCTCTGAAGGATCCTCTACATCCTGATGCCTCTCTTGTAGTCACTGAAGAAAGTAAATGACAGGTTCTAGTTCAGAATCTCCTCCAAAAAATGCCAGAATCAGGTGACATCCCAATGGATACCCCAGCGGTTGGCCGCAGGGCTCTACCATTTCCCGAAATTACTGATCAGGAAATCAAAGCGGCTTTTTTTCGCCCGGGAAACACAGCCCCTGGCGAGAACGAGATACCCACATCCATTCTTAAAATCAGTTGAGATCTAATTAAGGACAAAATCTCAACTCTTTTTCGGAGTTGTCTAGAAGTCGGCCAACACCCAACCTGTTTCAAAATTGCGGTGGTAGTAATGCTAAGTAAGCCCAAAAAACCGGACAAGTCGAACCCTCGCTCTTATCGACTGATTTCTTTGCTTTCCGTACTGGAGAAAAGCTTGAAGCGCCTCGTAGCCCGCCGCCTGTCTTAGATTGCTATCACTCACAGGGTTATTGTCACACAGCAATTCGGCGGGCTCTCTCTTCGATCGGCCACTGATCTTACAACTTGCCTGACACACGACGTCGAAACCGCTTTGAATAGAAATCTCGTCGCCTCCCTCCTCAATCTCGATGTAAAAGGGGCCTTTGACGGAGTTCTCTCTGGACTGCTTCTCCATCGACTCAAGGAACAGGGTTGGCCGGAAAAGTTAGTCGACTGGGTAGCTTCATTCGCTACTGCACTTCAGGCAAAGGTTCGGCTAAATGAGACAGTAGGTACGGCTGCAATCATACCCTGCGGCCTTCCCCAGGGCTCACCGGCCTCTCCCATCCTCTTCACTCTCTATATATCTCCTCTATTTCATCTCGGAAATCTGTCTAATAGATTTTGATATGCTGACGACGTAGCTCTTCTGCGGACTTCTTCTCTTCAGACTAACGCACGCTTACTCTCTCGGGATTTACAAGATGCACTCAGCTGGGGAAACAGCGAGGGAATATCGTTCGACCTCTGCAAAACGGAGCTTATCCACTTCTCCTGTAAGCGCGATGATCAAGATCCGGCAAGGACTCCTGCAGTCAACTGCGATACCCTCACGGTGTCCGAGAACGTAGATAGACCTTAATACCGATGGCTCAGAGTATTATTCGACAAGAAGCTGACGTTCAAATGGCACGTGCACACATTAGCTGCAAGAGCTCAAAAGATTAGTCACGCTCTCCTTTCATTAAGAAATATAGTGCGTGGAGTATCTTCGCATTTGGTACGTCAAGCTGTTATTTTGTGTGTTCTTACTGTAGCTTACTACGGTGCCGAGACCTGGTGGCCAGGGAGATCACATGACGGGGTGCGAGGGCCCATCTCAAATCAGGTTGATGGGCTGTTTTAACAGCTCTCTAAGGTCATTCTAACTTCTTCGCGGACTGTCCTTCCTGTATATAGGATTAACCCGACTGCAGACTTACACCGCGAATCAGTTTTAGCTCCTCCAGAGAGTGCGTTGAATAAGCGCGCGTTAGCGGGAGCGATACGTTTGCGACGACTGGACCCACGCCATCCTCTCCTACGACGGGCCGATCGGATAGAGCCCCTACAACAAGCTTCTTCTCGCTTTGCTCGACGAGTACTGGCCCTCCCCAACTCAGAGCAAACAAACCCCATCGTATACCCACCTTGGATATTGCATGAGAGTCGAGAAGCAGCACTTGCCCGTGTCGGTGACCCAAACGGAGAACCTAGAGAACAGGCCAAAGAAATTTTTCTTGCGTTTCTTCATACCATCCTGACTCAAGATATTGTTCTGTACTCGGACGGATCTAAACAGGCGAGTGGCTCGATAGGGGCAGGATTTGTGGCGTATCAGGGCGGAGTCCAAATTCTGAGTCAGAGTCTTGCACTGGGTTTTGGAGATGAAGTTTTTGATGCCGAAGCTAAAGGAGCTCTCGCGGGGGCCAAAGCTGTCTTAGAATTTCCAACCACAAAACTTGCCACGAACCTTTGGGTATGTCTGGATAACCTGGAGGTTGCAGTCCGACTCTTGAATTCATTTACCGGCTCTTCACAATCCATTTTTGACGAGTTTCTAAATATGAATGCGAGGTGGCAAGCAAGATATCGCCTTGCACATACTTCTTAGGGTGAGGTTAAAGTCCATTGCGTTCCAGGACACGCTTCAATCCCGGGAAATGAATCCGCGGATAAAGCTGCACATCATGGCGCGCTTCTTACGGCACCAACAGGCGTCCCTTTTTCACTTGCTGGGTTAAAGAAATGGGGAAAGCGTCCTTCGCTTCAAGCGTCGGAAAATCTATGGAGTCTACTAATGCTGTGCACAGGAAACTACGAGAGGCTCTCAATCAGCTCCCGCCCCCTCGTCCCAAGGAATTAGAGCTCCCTCAGGTGACTCTAGGTCGCATCCTGGCGCCCCGCACGGGTCAGGGTGACTTTCCGAAATACCACGAAGACTTCAACCACCCTGACGCAAACTTATACTGTCGATGCGGACGACGCAAAGACCCAGTCCACTTCTATTTCTATCACATTGCGAAAATACGGGCCAGACTCCCAGTAGGTCCAGCCTCAGAAGTACTTCCCTTTCTCCTTGGCACGGCAAAAGGGGGCGAAGAGTTCCACAAGTGGCTCCATAAAACGCACTTCTACACTGAAAACTGTCTATGAAAGGGAAAAAAAAGTGCTTGTTACTCATTGTTTGCTGAGAGAATGAGGGGAAGGTGTTGGGGGAATAGTCGGATCGTGAATCGAGATATGTAGGGAGCTGTACGGGTTTGGTGGTCAATTACAGGGCTGGGCCCTTTCTTACCCTTTTCACCCCCATAAATTTCGGAGATGTTGGTTTAGAAGATTGTGAGCGTCAGTTGTTAGACTGATAGAGGTCACTTGTAGAAGTTTCACTAGAGATGAGATGATATGACAAAGTAAGATATAATGAGGTGTATCAAGATGATTGAATTGTTATTATTCTATGCAGGAGTTCTGAGCTTGTATAGAAGAGATTTTACCGAAACCACGCCAATGGTGATTTGAGCTAAGATGGTTACGCTAAACTCAAATAGGTTAGTCGTTACTAAACGGGGTTCTACACTGTTAACATCAGAATAAGAATTAGGCCAAGCACTAATTCCAACAGGAGGGTCATCAGCTATATCACCTAGTGGCAGCAATGAAGAAGCGCCATAGTCATGTATATAAATTCATTTATAGAAGCCCCGGGCTTACCCCCCGGCGTTCTATTTCCAGACAGAGTACAATAGGGTCACGTTGGTATCACGTTACTCGTAGACGTGATTTATAAATAATAACAAAGTTTTAGCTGTATCAAGGCCTGATAGTTCAGTGGTAGAATTCTTGCTTTGGGTTTGACGGAGCTCGGTTGTAAGAGGTCTCCGGTTCAATCCCGGATTAGGCCCTAGACTTTTACATTTCAGGACGATGCATTTTGATTCAGGAAAAAAAGGCTTCGGCGTTCAATTCAAGATTGATGCAGTGATTCTCGTCTCATATACCATGACTGTATGTGCCGTACATCAAGCTAGTTTTAAATCTCGCACCGCAGAGACATGGAACGGGAGCTGATCCATCTCAACTCTTATCACATCACCGGCTGGCATCTCGCCTTCCTCCGTCACCTCGCGCCGATAAGTAGTGTCGAAGCCGCAGGTCTGACTTCCAAAGACACACAGCAAAAATTTGAGAATATAACTTCATCCTCATCAATATGACGCGCTTTGGACAGACAAACTAATTTTGGGCCGGCCCTTAATTATCGCTTGTTGTGGCGAACACGTTGAATACAAAACACCACATTTGATCAAAAGCGGCACCACGTTCTACGAACGTTATTTCATCATTTTGACATCGGACACACTGTTCTTATCTTCGGTTTACCTGATTTCCATCTTAATTTCTGTTGTGCTTCGGTATGGCGGGCGTGAAAGGTAAAACGAAGAAAAATCACGGCGAAACCAACCAAGCAGCAATGTCCAAAACCACAATGGACCTGGTAACAGCTGCAGCTGCGGCCATTGGATGCGCCGAGCACTCAGTGTGCGTCAAAATGGACGACCTAAAGAAAGTGGGGAGTCTAATATTTAAAGTGAGGGCCTTCATGGCGAAGACGGAAACGGGGGGGAGGGCATCGGAAATGTTGGAAGAGGTGGATAAGGCTTTTAGGGCGCTAAAAACACATGCAGAAGCTTTGGAAGCAGAGCTTAAAGCTATGCTGATGGAGGAAAGAATGCTGGCCTTGGAAAAGGTTGTTAAGAAGAGTCTCGAGGAGCCCGTTCGCAAGCCGGCTCCGCCAATGGTACTCAGGTCGGGAGGAAGACTCATATACACTTCGGTTGTTGCACCTCCAGCAACGAAAGCAGCTGTTCGAATACGAGTGGATGGATCAGAAAAAATGCAGCCGGCAGAGCTGCTGAATAAGGCGAAACAACACATCGCGGGCGCATACGCAGTAAAAAAGCTGAGGAGCAATAATGCCGAAGTGTTTATGCAGTTAGTATCCCAACGAGATACTGCCTTGAGTTTGCCCCAGCCAAAGGAGTTTCAATTTCTGAAGCAGGACTATCCTGGTGAGGTTCTAGGATTCCCACTTGGGATAACAATTGAGGGGGGAAAGAACGCCAACAACGGCATTTTGATTCGCAAAATCATCGCGGAGACAAAAACACTGATTTCCGATATTAAAATTGGCAGGATAAGATGGCTTCACGACGGAAAGAAACACCGATGGGCCAAAACAACCAAACAAACTTGAGGGTCTGTAATCTTGAGCCTACCAACTGAGGCACTTCAACGTGAAGTGGTAAGGAACGGCGTTGTACACGATTCAATGCTCTACACGGCCCAGCTCTGGTCTCCCCGGGCACAAGTCAAGCAGTGCTTCAACTGCAATCAATGGAGACACACTCAGGCTTCCTGTAACAAGGCGAAGAGATGTGGCGAGTGTGCGGGCGCTCACCAGACCAAAGACTGCCCCAAAAAGGCCGTGTCATGCTGCAACTGCGGTGGGGCACACAAGTCATGGCAGAAGGGGTCATGTCCTAGCTTCACGACATACAAGGCTAGCGTCCAAAGGGCTAGATACGAACTTTGGGGAAAAACTGCAGAAATAAGAAGGGAAGCGTCAACATCTATGAAACGTTAAGTCATGTTCAGGCATTCAAGTTAGTGTCTAGTCTAAATTCGTTGTTTACAATCACGGATTTTGTTACAGGCTGTGCCTTACTTTGTCACTAGTTTGTACTATTGTTGTTGTTGTTTAGTATTTAACGTCCGGCGAGCACCTGCAAGGCACGTGCCCTGTCGTCTCCCGAGGGAGCAAAGGACGCCTGGCCCTAATGGCCAGGGAGTAGGTAGATATGTTACATGGGCTCGC